>JAOTQQ010000003.1:1257375-1349391 GCA_026546715.1 Gallinago undulata | reverse complement strand
CAGCCCCCCCCCGCCCTCCGCCCCCCCCCCCCCCCTTTTTAATTTTATTCTAAGTTTCTGGAGATTATCACTCTGCATCTGCAGAGGGTCCCGCCTGGGTCAGAGCGGAGGAGCGCGACTCCTCGGGGTCCCCTTGGCGCTGCGAGGACTCCATGTTGGAAAGGCTGTTGGCTTTTTGTTGTTTGTTTGTTTTTAATTGTCAATTGTTTGCTAAATCGGTTGCATCGGTTGCTCGGAGGGTCACGGAGAGTTCAGTTAGGCCGAGGAGCGAGGCTCTTCTCCGGCCGGAGCTGGCGCGGAGGGAAGGACGGAGATGCGCCTTCACCCCCCGCCTCCCCCCTCCCGGAGCCCCCCCTCCGCCTGGCCGGCAGGAGAGAGCGGGGCTGGGGACCCAGCCATCGCCTTTCTCTACCACCGTGAAACCTGCGCTCGCCCGTCCGAAACGGGTGTAAAGCCGCAGCGGGGAGCGGGGGGCGGGCGTTGGGTTCCCCGCGGAGCCGCTACGCCTCCCGCGGAGGCCGCCGCGGTTTACAGCCCCCCGGAGCCGGGGCTCTGGATGCCGCTTTCCCGCAGGTAGTGCTCCCAGAAAACCAGATGCCTCTGCAGGCTTTCCAGACGCCCCGTGTAAAACAGGATCACAGGCGAGCCCGCGGCTGCAGGATCTGTATAAACCTCCCTTTTCATCTCAGCAAAGAGCGCGGGCTCCGCATGGGGTGCATTAAATACCAAAAACCAATCTCCGCGGCCCTACAAAGTTGAAAATGGTGCCTCACACTCCTGATAGCCAACGCTGCCATGCTGCCGGCGAGTCTGCCTTTTTTTTTTTTTTTTTCCTGCGTGTGTGTGTTTGTTTTGTTTTTGATGGCAGCTTGTCAGCTGCTGCGTGCAGAAGGGACGGGCTGGAGGGGCCGGTCCCCCGCCCGCACCCCCGGGCGCAGGTGCCTCCTCCCGTCTCGCCACGCAGCTCCGTGTCAGGAGGGCAATAAGAGCGACGATGAGGAGCGGGAGGTGCCGTCGGAGGGGCAGCACCCACCCGTCCCCGTCGCCTCCCGGGGCTGCGGCGGCCGAGGCCGCCCCCTGTTGGGAGAGGGGCGGCACGGCTCCCGGGGGGGCCGCCGGGGCTCCGGGCCGGTGCAGCGCCGGCGGCGACACGGCGACGGCCGGGCCCGGGGGAGAACCCTTGCCCTTCGAATGGGGCGGAGGGGGTTTGGCACCGGGGTCACTGCCGCCCTCCCCGCGATGCCGCGGCCACCGGCGGGCCCCGGCCGTCCGCCCCGCCGGGGCGGCTCGGCGTGCACCGAGCGGGCTGCTGGGCCGGGCGGCTGCACCTCCGTTGGGGTCCCGTTCGGGCACCGGCGTCACCAGCCTCCTCGGGGCTCGGGCAGTTCCGTGGCACTTCTTTATTGTCACTGTTTTAAGAACTAACAAATGAAAGAGAAAACCCCATCACGTTGTTTTTTGGGTGTCGCCGCGAGCTCCTCGCACACCTTGCTTCGCCTCGTCCCTTGCTTAATACGGCCTCGGCTTTCGCATCTTTCCCGGGACTGATCCCGTCTGAACCGGACGGGCTCCTCCTGCAGCGGGAGAGCGGCCCCCGTTCACGCACACCCCCTTCCCGCCCGGCCAAGAGGTGTTTAACCCGCTGGAGGCGGCCGGCGGGGGGAGGGGGAAGCTTCGTCCCGGGGGCTGGCGCGGTGGCGATGAGCACCCACGCGCGTGCGAGTCCCCGCGCTGCTTGCGGTTCCCCGCGCGTGGCCGGGCGGGTTTCGTGTCAGGCCGGCTTCCCGCCGCGGCGCTGCCATCGGTCCTCTCCTCCCGACCCTTCGCAAACAGAAATAAATTAGAATTAAGAGCACCTTCAATTCAGCATTAAGGGCTTTTTGAGAATGAATAGGGATCCCCCAAGTGTCGAAATTTCTTTTTTTTCTTTTTTTTTTTTTTTTTTTTTCCCCCCTTCCAAGGGGAGGGGAAATAAAAAACCGTGAATGGCACTGGTTAGCGAGTTAAAGAGTCCCGTGTGAGGACGCAGACGGCGATCGCGGGACCTGTCGGGGGGAGCCTTTGACTTCCAAGACGGCAGCCCGGTTGTTGTAGGGGCCGTGTCGGGACGCGGAGGCGCTCCTTGTCGCTCCTGGTACCTCCCTGGGCCGGTACCGATCCCGGCGGGGTCTGGGGGCTGCCGTCGAGGCTGTCGCCCCGGCGCGGAGCTCGGGGCTGTCTCGGCGATCGCGGAGAGCGGGAGGCGGCGCAGCGCGGAGGCTGCGGCGAGATGGTTTAGAGGGCAGCGGGGAGCGCCTTCCCCGGCCGGTCGGGAAGGACGAGGATCGGCCGCATCGTCCCGGGTGGGAGCCGCCAGGCCCCCCCCACACACACCCCCGTGGCACCGGCCTCGACCCTTTCCCGCTCGGGCTCGCTGTGCAAACCTGAAGCCGCCTTTAGCCAGCCGGGAGCCTTTCGTGTCCACGATGCTGGCGCCGGAGCGGGAAGCGAAGGGGTAATGCCCGGCCCGGGGCCCGCGGGTCGCCGGTAGCCCCCCCCCGCCCCGGGCAGCGGGGATGGCCGGGCGGGGTGCGGGGATGGGGTCCCCCACGTCCGGAGCTGCGGTCCCGTCCCGTCCCGTCGCGTCCCGCCGCGGGCGGGGAGCGGCGGGGCCGGGGCAGAGGGACAGGCGGGCGCGGGTGGGTGCTGCGGCCGCCCCGGGAAGGCGGTGTCCGCGGGGGGAGGGAGGGTGGGGGTGCGTGGGTGGGTTTTGCCCGGTGGAGCGGGAGCCGCGACGTGCCTGCGTCTGGCACCATAGCTTCGGCGGGGAGAAGGGCAGGCGAGTCAGAGTCAAGTTAAAAGGGGCCCGGATACTTCCGTTGTTTAAACTTGAATGCTCGAAAATGGTCTGAGAAGCAATAAACAATCTGATCCTTTTTCTCCCCCCTCTAGAAATCCACTGCAGTATTAATCCAAGGAGGTGCTTTGGGGACAGTTGGCAGTACAATGGCTTCTCAGTACCTCATAGTGGCTCTGGCCATTTTCTCCTCTTTTACCCAGGTTGTAATAGAAGCCAGCTCTTGGTGGTAAGCATCTTGTATCGACTTGATTTTAAAAGGGGGGGGGGCGCTTGTCAAGATTTGCTTGATTAAATGTCTATTTACTTATTATGTACTTTGTTTCTGAAGGGGTGCAGCGTGAACGGGACAGCAGGGGAGTAATGTTGAAGTTGTGCTACGTTGTGTAGTAAAATGAAGGGGTCTCTTGAATGACTGTAAACGTGCAACATCTCGGGTTGTAAAATTCTTTTTTTTTTTAATGCTGCACAGTCGATTCTCTATGGATTTGATCATCCTTAAATTACTAGAATTGCCTTTCTTCTGAAAGAGTAATTTCAACTCCCTTGGATTAGAAAGTTTGCATATATATATAAGAGAATGCTGATTTACAAGTGAAAACTTTTGTAAGTTTTAGTTTTAACTTTTCTGTGGCTTAAATGCCTATAAATATTTTTTGCTACAAAGAAGTACATTTGAATTGCTGCTTTGGCAGATTATCTTTTTCTGTATAGTGTACGATGTTGGGAGTTCTTGAAATAGGTGCTTCTCTGCTGTTTCAAGTGATCCTTTTCAGATTAATGGCCACTTTTTAATTGCAATGTGAAGAGCACTTTAAGAATTAAGAAAACAAAGTTGATTTTGTTTACAGTGAATATACTTGCCTCTGTGTTTTTTGTGTCGAGTTAGAAGTAGTTCGAAGTAGTTCGTAGCAAGTTTCTAACTTCTGGCTTGTTAAGTTTCTCTATTTGTTTATGGTAGAACAGATTGAAAAATCCAGACTTAAATCTAAAATGTGTGTTAAAATAAATTGGGGTTTGGGGGGCTCTTTTTGGTTTTGCTTTATTTATTTTTCTGGCCTTGCAGTTGTTTGGAGCTTCTGTTAGTTTTACAATGTCCATTTAGGTTGGTAAAGGACTGCCTAGACGCAAGTCTTATAGATCTGCGTCTTGCTTCACTCCCTAATGTATAGTGATAACCACACGGATGGGAACTAGTAACTTCTGTGCTGTGCTGTCTTTAAAACAAAAGTTTTGTATTTAAGTGGGTTTTGTTCCCACTTGTTAGCAAAATGAGCTGTATACTTGGGTGTGAGATACAGTTTTGTTTGGGATTTATAGACTCTTTTTTTTTTCTTGTCTTCTGTTTATTAATCCAAATCTTTCTTTATGCAGGTCTTTAGGGATGAACCCTATGAACCCCATGAACCCGGTTCAGATGTCAGAGGTATATATAATAGGAGCCCAGCCACTATGTAGCCAGCTAGCAGGGCTTTCCCAAGGACAGAAGAAACTCTGCCAATTGTATCAGGACCATATGCAGTTCATTGGAGAGGGTGCAAAGACGGGCATTAAGGAGTGCCAGTATCAATTCAGACACAGAAGATGGAATTGCAGCACTGTGGACAACAACTCTGTTTTTGGCAGAGTCATGCAGATAGGTAGGAAGCAACATCTTTATGATTAAACCCTTGTCTAAGGATATGTATGGCACACACTGTTCTGCACTTGAAACTCTTGCCAGGTTCTTACCGAGTACTGTATACAATCAAGTGTTTCTAAAAGTTGGCAAAGGAGTTGAATTATTTTTAGCTGGAGGTGATTTCCCACCACTGTCCAGCCATGTATCTTGGAAAACAAAGTAGGAATATATATTTGCATATGGGAACAGAGAAGAAAGGAAAATGCAGCCCTGAAATCTCCTTTTAGAAAACCTGAGACAAAATGAAGGCAACCTAAGAGAATTAAAAACAGCAGCGTCTTGTAAAATCAAAGATGTCCATGCCTAGATCCAAAGTTAGCGGCTGCATAATAAATTGCTCTTGGTCTGGAGGTTAACTGAAAATTGCTGCTCTGTCTATTAGTGTTTATAGGCAATTCCTTCTTGCTTGTTTCCAGATATGGTAACTTTTTTCTCTTTTTTGAGAAAGGTAGATTTATGTTAAAAAGAATGCAGCAGGGTAGTTTTTATGAAATCATTTCTATCAGGGCTAAACGAGTGATTGTCCTTGTAACTTGCATTTAATGTAATCACATCGCTGGTAAAGGGAGACAGATTCCTGTTTAACATCTCATCACAATTTGGTGGCCACCCAACCCTTTCCCTATCAGATCCTCTTTGAAATGTGCTTCTCCAGTGCTCACGTGCTGCATGCTTTTTAAGAACTTCATCGTACTTTAAAGTCCTTGGCAAAATTTTAACCAGTACTGTTGAACTGGATCCATGGTGAAACCTTCCTCTGACTTGCCCAAGTCAGATTGCTGATTCTGTGTAAGCAGCTGACACCCTCTATTTTTCTGGGTGACAATTGTTTTATGTAGTAATCAGCACATTGACAAATTCAGCAGTGCTTTTAAGTTGGAGATGTAAATAAAAGCTTTTATGTCAGCATTTTTCTGTCCTGCTTTAAAAAAATAAAGTTTTAAAATCAGACTCAAGCTAGATTTATCTGTAAATGGGCTAACTCCAGTTCAGGCTGAAGGAATACATGAATTCACATTTGGTCTCAATTTTTGTTAAAAGAAGTTTTTAGTTGGAGATTGTCAGACAGGTACAAAAATATCTATTGCATAAAAATACCTAATTGGACTAGCTGACTTTAGATAAAGAACCTTCCCTAGGCTTTTTGCAAGCACAGTATTAACCTCCCCTTAGAGTTTGTTTTTTTACCCTACCTGAGCAAAAGTCTAAAAGCACATGAAACATGAAAGAAAACTTTTTCTGTCCACCTTTCTGTTCTATTAATCTAACAAATGTCAGAAAAATAATCTGTTTAAAATTTAGGCCTTCATCTTTCAGCCTTTATTTATTATCCAAGCAAGTGAAAATTAGCTCAAGGGTACTATCGGTGCGAAGAAATGTCCAGGATCGGGCCCATGAGTTGTGGTGTCTCTCCCTGGAATAGACGTTTCTGCCCTCCCCAAGTATGACAGATCTATTTAAAGGTGGTTTCTTTCAAGTTAAATAACTTTGCCGCACCCTTCTGCTGAATATGACTGCATTAGCTGATGTCTACACAGCAATTCATCATGTAATTAAGCCACTTATTCTAATTGCACATAGAAGCAAGGTTAATAGCCATATTCAAGCTAAGGAGCCTACAGAGTGTATTCACGGAGAACAAGAAAGGTGTTGTGGGTAACAGTTGTATTATTTCCTGCTGATCTTTGGTAATGACCAGTTGCTGTTCCTCTGAGTGGAAGGAAAAATGGGGACTTTTAGAGCCTGGTTCAATTTTATTTCGGCCCGCCATCCCCTGGCTCCTCTGGGACTGTCAGATACTCGTTACCAACGTGAGAAGATGGTGGTCGGGGTCTGAATGCGCGTATTTCGGGAGGGTTTTGTCGCCTGAGCTAAGGAGGCACTGTCGCTGGTTGTCGCTGGGCAAAGCGCTGACTGACAGCACACTGATTACCCCAGAGCATAAATGGACAGTCTTTCTTCCAGGATTTATCCTGCAAAGTTAGCTAAAGCTGTACAAATAAACCATTGCATTGGGTTTGGAAATTTGCTCTGTGGCCTATTGAACTGCAAAATTTTAGGGCTTTTGTTGTCTGCTGCTCTCCTTCGCCGCTGGTCCCCAGCTCAGGCCATGGTCCTGGCTGCCTCCACCGCTTTGCGCCATCTCCTGGCTTTGTGGCCGGCCCTGGGATGGCTGCGCTTGGGCTTTGCCAACTGTGAAGAAGTGCTAACGTAAAATGAAATAACTGGATCCTCCCCCGACAGCTTGGTGTGGTTGGGGTCCAGTTTATTCATGCCTGCTGCCCAATGTTGAATGCTTTTAAAATACAAGACAAAGAACATTTTGTATCCTGTGTTCAGGTATAAAAAAAACCCCATAATTGTTCTGTTCTTGCAGACTTATTCATATCAAGTGTAAAGCTCAGGTCCTTGCTCTGTGGGTGGCTTCCTACAGTGTATGTATATTGAACAGTTCCATTTCTGTGTTTTATATATATGGGAGAGAGGGGACTCAAACGTGTTTGGAATGTGTGTTTCCTTGCCATGGCTACAATAGAGAGAAATGCTGGACTGTGGGAAAAGACTGAGATGTTTGACAGTGAAGGAAAGAACAGTTGTGCCTAAAGACTTAGAGAAAAAAAAATATAAAAATTCAGAGTAACTCATCCATGTGGAACCATCACTCTTAATGTGTTCCTGAGGCTGATGACTTGAGGCAGTGTTGGCTTGTGACCTGCAGGGGCTTGAAATCTGTTTCAGCAGCTGATGCTGTTTTATAATTTGCCTAACTGTTCAAGGAGAGAACTTGGGAGGCACTTCTTCATTCTGTGCCTCAGCCTTGCCTTCTCATTCCCACTATGAGTAAGTTCTCTAAATACCAGGATAATAATGAAAACTAGTCAAAAAAAAAGTCAGGTTTATGAGTTTAAGTCCTGCAATAAACAGTATAGTTAACCACGTGAAAGCATGAGCTAATTAAACATGAAAAAGAATAAAATGGAAGAGGCGAGTCCTGTGGTCCAAAGCAGACCATGATTCTTTCCACTCAATCTAGTGCAAATTTTGCTTAAGGAATTAATCCAAAAATGTGTGTTACAGAACAAACGGGAACATTAAAATCTGTATGAGGTTCCCTCTGCTATAGTTTGCAGTAAATGCAAGGCATAAGTCACTGCATAAAGCCAAATCTCTTTTAACTGAAAAGGCTACTGCTGTAGCCCTTTGTACCCATAATTCATGTAAGTACTTCCATGAGCAGGTGTCTGTGAGAATAGCCCATTGTACGTAAGGGAGCAAAGTGCTTTTCATCTTCCTTACATCTGATCTTTCTGAGCATAAGACTTCTGATTTTCTCCATTTAAAACCAGCAACTATTACTAAAATGAATCCAGTGGATGACAGCTGTATTAACAAATACATGTATTAACAAAGCTGCTCGGAGCATGGTGTCATCTTGGTGTTAAATACGGACAAGACTGCAAATTATTTATGCTCCAGAAGTCCTTGAAAGCTCCTATCAGATTTGACCTGTTATGGTAGGTCTTGTACAAAGAGTTTCTGCCTCAAAGACTTGCTGCCTAAATACATATGACATGTCCAAAATGCAGCCTCCTAAAGCTGAGTTTGCAAAGGCCCATGTTGTTCCCCAAGAAAAGTCTTGAGCAATCAAGATTAAAACCTAGCTTGAGCTATTGTTTGGATTAAAAATTTGGAATAAAACTTGACTCATATAAATAGGAAAAAAATAAATTAGTCTATTCTCAGTCATTTTGGGAATCTTTTTTGGAAAAGACCCAATGGGATGCTGTCTCTTAAGATGAAAAACAAATTTCAAGTGGGTTCTCTGGTGCGAGTTTTGTCGTTTTTTGTTTGTTTGATTGAACGCTTTTCTAGTTGCAGTCAGAATTTGTGGCACACTTGGAAAAGAGCTGGGGGAAGGCAGGCTCTAAGTAAAGGTGGGATTAGAGTCTGTCAAGAGGATGATACGTGGCCATATCTTGCATTGTGGGTGTTGTCATTTTTTCTTCCGAAAGTTCGAAACTCGAGGGTTTTAATTTCCATTTAAGGGCACCAGATGCAGGAGAAAACCTTCAAGACTGCCTTGTGCCAAGGGTTATTTCTTCCCTGTAATTTGTAAAGATGATTGTCCATGGACTCACTTGCCATGTTTGCATGAGCTGGAGTGGTAGATGCTGAGCAGCCCAGGTTGTCGTTAGTTTTAAATAGCTTCCTACAGAAGTGCCTGCCTCATATGGAGGGTGAAAAGTTCTGTCTTACTCTGTTGTGCGTTTCTTTTGATACCAGGAGGCTCTGTAAAACGCTATGACTTTAAATAAATGGGTAAAAGCGGGTGACGTGCATAAGTCATGTTTGAGAAGTAGTAATTTAAGAACCAAACTTTTAAGAGTTGTATTTAACATCTCTATTTTTTTTCTGAAAGACGGGGAGTTTGTTTCCCTTTCCACCCCTCACATGCAGGCTGGGTTGCCTGGGCCCCGCTGCCATCGTGCTCTGGCCTCGATTCACCTCCTCCCCGTGCCCTTCCACCACCACGCACGAGAA
The DNA here is from genome assembly GCA_026546715.1 of Gallinago undulata. Lineage (NCBI taxonomy): Eukaryota > Metazoa > Chordata > Aves > Charadriiformes > Scolopacidae > Gallinago > Gallinago undulata. The sequence continues at coordinate 1,340,332 of JAOTQQ010000003.1, read as the reverse complement.
GCCTCCCCTGCTCTTCACAAGCACCTCGTGTGCTCCAGTGGATGGCTTTCACTTGGGTTTTTTTCAGAGGACATCTTTGAGGAGTGCAGTTTAGGGTTTTCTCTCCCTTTCAGTAGGCGAATGAATTTTGCTGGCTCCTGGAGAGCCTTTGCCCTCCCGGCTGACGCTCTCCCCTAACACCTCTTGTCTTCCCACGCAGGCAGCCGGGAGACGGCCTTCACCTACGCGGTGAGCGCGGCCGGGGTGGTCAACGCCATGAGCCGTGCCTGCCGGGAGGGCGAGCTCTCCTCCTGTGGCTGCAGCCGGGCAGCGCGGCCCAAGGACTTGCCTCGGGACTGGCTTTGGGGCGGCTGCGGGGATAACATCGAGTACGGGTACCGCTTCGCCAAGGAGTTCGTGGATGCCCGGGAGCGCGAGAGAGTTTACCAGAGGGGCTCCTACGAGAGCGCCCGCATCATGATGAACCTGCACAACAACGAGGCCGGCAGAAGAGTAAGTCCCTCCTGCCCCACCCTCTGTTTCCTTCCTTTGGGGGAAAGATGTGCTGCGACAGCACTGGGGGGTGACCGGCCACCAAGGCTTACACACAAAACCAGAAAACAGCACGTAGAGGATGTAGGTGGATGGGGGAGTGTATGAATTTGTGTCGCTCCTGGTTGTCTGACACCCCTGTTGCCTTCCCCACGAGGGAGGATTGGTGTCTTTCCCTCCATATTGTCTCACTAAAAGTGCCCTCCTCGCTGTGGATTCTCTGTAGGACGGGCTTTTATTAGTTTGTCTTTCCAACCGGGACAGTGTGCGTTGGAGGGAAGAGCGATGGGATGGGCTTCCCAGGCTGGAATCGTGCTGCAGGATTGTTCTGACTTTTTTTCTCCCCCCCCCCAGCTTCCAGAGGATGTGAAAAGCTCCTCCATATTATTAGAAAACATAGTCTTCTGTGGTTAAACATGTCTTTATGGTTTCTTTAATCTCAAAAATGCCTTAAATGAATGGGTGTAAACTTTTCTTTTTTTTTAATAGTCTGAATATGAAGAGCCAAAATCATTATTTTCCTAGAGCTTGAAGTGCCAGAAATAGTGCGGCTGGAGACTTTACACTTGTGTTCTAAGGTGAAGAAGGATGAAAGATAATTGAAAATTAATAGTATTTAAATGTGAGAGGAGGGCGTCTGAAAGCAGTGGACAGGCCAATTTACTATTAGCAGGAAGAAAAATGACACTTTCACAGTTGCTTACAGAGACTCGAGCAGTTTTTTCCTTCCTCAGCCCCATCTTTGCAGTGCCATTTGGCAGCGCTAAGACTCTCTGTAACTGCTGGGTGGAAGTTGTCTACAGTATCATCTAATGTGTCAGACCCCAGGATTTTTGGGGCAGTGTCAACACCGACTCTTATTTCTGTTTGTACAAGGCAAATGACTGATATTTCCCTGCCAAAGCTTTGTAAAGAGGATATTACTATGTAGCTCTGTCTCCCACCCATAGGTGTTTGGGGGTTTCTTCTTGGATGAAGTCTCTCTTGCAGAGCGGTATTTGGGATAGGAGGAGGTTGCCGAGCCAAGAGTAGACAATCAGCCGCAGCTGAGCCAGGAGCAAGAGGAATCTTAACTCTTTCCCTAATTGCAGCCTCAAGCAGAGATCAATAGAGAGAGTAACTCAGATAGAAAAGAAAGGGATGTTTTACATTTCTCAATGAAACAGCAAAATCCTTCACTGGCGTGAAAGCAGATTCCTCAAATTTGACGGCAGCCTGAGCGATGCTGCCGTCTGGGCCGCGTGTGAGCCCAGTGGCTGTCTCCACGGCGGGGAGAAGCTGGCGAGCGCGCTCCCCCCCGTCCCGCCGGCGAATGGGGGTGCCGGGGGTGCACGTGTGTCGGCTCGCTCCCCCTTCCCAGCGGATTGCAGGCGAGAAGAGGACGCCGAGGCCAATACTGTGGAGGGGCGAGTGGGAATGATGCAGAGGGCAGGAAACGAGGTGGGGGGCGGGGGGTGGGGGAAATAACGCTTACCCAGCCACCCTAATCTTTCATCGTCCTTTTTGCTTTCTCTCCCCGGCTCCTCCAGACTGTGTACAACCTGGCTGACGTGGCCTGTAAGTGCCACGGCGTCTCTGGTTCCTGCAGCCTGAAGACCTGTTGGCTGCAGCTTGCTGATTTCCGCAAGGTAGGCGATGCCCTGAAGGAGAAATACGATAGCGCCGCTGCCATGAAACTCAACAGCCGGGGCAAGCTGGTGCAAGTCAACAGCCGCTTCAACGCGCCCACCATCCACGACCTGGTCTACATCGACCCCAGCCCCGACTACTGTGTGCGCAACGAGAGCACCGGGTCCCTGGGCACCCAGGGTCGCCTTTGCAATAAGACCTCGGAGGGCATGGACGGCTGCGAACTCATGTGCTGCGGCCGGGGGTACGACCAGTTCAAGACGGTGCAGCGAGAGCGCTGCCACTGCAAGTTCCACTGGTGCTGCTATGTGAAATGCAAGTTGTGCACAGAGATCGTGGACCAGTTTGTGTGCAAATAGGGGACGGACGAGGTGGGAGGAGGAGCAGCGGCCACCTGCCAGCAAGGGGTGCAGGCCCTTCTCCCTTTCCGCAGGACTATTTCCACTTTATTTATAGAGTCTAACGAGTTGTCGTCGTCTTTAAGAAAAGAAAAAAGAAAAAAGGAAAAAAAAAATAAAGGGCAGGGGAAGGGGGGGGGAAACAAAAAAAAAAAAGAAAAAAGAAAAGTATAAAGGTTGCAAAGAGAAGTGCCTGGAAACCCTCTCTGCGTCCGTCCCAGAACTGTGTGTGGCTTATATTTTTGGCAATAATGGGGGAGAACCTGAGAATATTTATTTTACAAAGTTAAAAAAAAAATTGACTTTTCTTAAAAACAATAGAGTAGTTTGAGGGGAAAATCCAACATATCCTAATCTAGTCCCATGGGACGTAATACATGTGCAGTAGGCAGAGCAACCACGTAATGTGCTTGGGATGTTAGAACAATCCGTATGGATGTGAGGAACATACAGACCTGTCCATGGCTTTTAGTTTCAGACACTAGAAGTTATCAGAATTGGGTATATATATATAAAGCTGTTCAGTACATTTAGGGCTCTGTAAATTGTTCATCACAAAGTGCCATGTCAGTTGCATATCTGGATGTGCCCGCTTAAGTACGCAATGTCATCGGAGGGTAAAGAGCAAAGGATCATAAAGGCTTCAACTGCGCCATTTCTGAGTCACCACCTCTGGTTCCAGAACCTGATGACACCAAAAAAAAAAAAAAAGGAAAAAAAAAAAAACAAAAGAAAAAAAAATCTGCCTTGATGAATAATTTTCTTCCAGGCAGAATTTGGCCTTATTAGCTAATTGTGATGTTTGGGTATCTCATCTTACAGAGCAGAACTTCCCTGCTACTGAGTGTGGGGAGCAGCCGAGGTGCCAGCTGCACGGAGCGCTGTAGCCGGGCGCAGGGGAGCTGCAACGCTTGCAAACAGCTTCAGTCTCCCAGCCTGGAAAGCCCATAAAAAATAGAATTCCCCAAATTTGAAAATGCCTTAAAAATGGTGTAATAGCTGGCTGTCTTTCAAAACACAGCTTGACAAATAACTCCGCTAATTTTATGTGAGAAAATAAATCATTAGATACCCACTCTTGGAATGACTGATTTTTTTGATTTTTTTTTTTTTTTCAGATTTTGGGAACGCTTTCACTCAAGGAGACAATAGTTTCATATTTTAATAACATTAACTGATTATTATAGTTCAATGAAATGTTGCAGCAATACCAAATTTATCATCCTATGTCTTTAATACACATGCTTTAGATAATATATTGCAGATATACACTACAACTGTTCAGACTATACTTGAGCAGTTACATATATATGGGAGAACTGTGGTCTGCTGGTGTCTGATATTTCAAAGCTTTTTGTACATATATATTTTAATGATTTAAGAAATAGTAAAACATCTAAATTACAGGTGCAGTTCACCCCCCATTTTCTTTTTCAGATCTCTTCAGGTTTTTAGATGGATTCTAAACTTTCAGTGTTTTGGTTTTTTTTTCTTATTTTTTAAAAGCATTTATCATTCAAAAGGTTTAAGGATAACCACAAAGCAAGCCTCTTCCCAGCTTTAGGACTTTCTTGGGTGGTTGGTAGAGGTAGCACACTGCACTTGAATGGATGCTAGTATGGAGATTGCTTCTATTCCACTTTCATATTAAGAGCATTCTCAATTATTGCTGAAAGGAGACACCTTCCAACTCTAAAATGTGCTGCATTTGGCCCTCACGTCTCAGTTTTTGAAATGGAAGTTGTTATTTGTTGAACAAGACGCGTTCCCCCAATGCTGTGTAGTTACATAGGAGTTCATGATTGGTTCAGATGCCTCTTTCCAACTCAGTCCCATCCAACAAGTTAAAGAAAATGGTTTTGCAAATAGCAAGTGAGGAAAATCTTTACACTTTAGCCTAATTGTACTAAAGCCTTAACTTTTCACGAGCCGTTAAGCTGTATCATTAAGTTCATCTTGATCATTTATCAGCTTCTTAAATGGCGCTTTATTGCTCTTAATTTATTGTACAAGGACATATTTACCCCTCATCTTCAGATGTTTGCGAAGAATATCTTTTAAAGTAAGATAAATAAATAAAGCACTAATTCATTGAATATGTCACTTTGGTTTTTATTGTACAAAAACCATGACCATTTTTCGTTTCATTTGCTGAATCACCTCATGTTCCTTTTCAGTGACTATTTTCTGAGCAGAACTGAATCTCATGATCCTAGCTATTAATACACTATTTAATGTAAAATATTTTACTTGTCATTCAGATATGTAAATCTTCTATGTCCTTTCCTCTGTTCTGTACATTTAATGTACATATTTCTGTCTTGCGTGATTTGTATATTTCACTGGTTTAAAAAAAAAAAAAAAGAAAGGATTATGCCATAATGGAAGATAGACTATAAAAATAAAACTTTGGTTGTATATTGGGAAGTGGTTTTAATTATCTTTCAGAGGAGGGTTTGTTAAAACAATGAACAGAGTTGATTTTTAAATTTACTACGTGGTAAAACAGGGAAGTGATTGTTTGCCAAACATACTAAGTACATCTTGAAGTTTTATTTCTATATTAAGAAGGCATACAGATGTAACTACTTCTTAAATAGAAGGGCCCCTTTCCCCCACGTCCCCCCCCCCAAAAAAAAACCAAAACCAACCCAAACAATCTCAAATTCCTGTGTCTTTGAACTAGAAAGAATTTTAGAGATGGGTAAGTACTTAATTTGGCAATGGATAGGGACCTAGGCTAATGTTCTTTGTGTCCATATGGCTTCCAGGGCTGCTCCTAGCGGATCTGGGACAGCGGGGCCTGATCCTGTGAACAGCTTCCTCCAGTTATCCCAGAGATGTCTTGTGTAAGCAAAGATTTCCAGTGCAAAAAGTTTTCAGGGCTGGGTTTTGTGTGCGGTCGCTGGTGGGGTTCCCCCACCCATCGGTCTGACTGCACTTGAGCTGCAAGGTGAAAGCAGTTTTTCCTTGGACTCTTTGCCCAGAAATGGAGTGCATATGGAGGGAAGAATCCTTTAAAAAAAAAAAGGGGGCAAAGTACAATGAAGTATTAGTAGTAAGGAAGTAAAGCAAAAAATGAATATTAATGTAAAAAACAAGCCTTCTGCTTTGAGACTGGCTTTTCTTTGAACTGATTTCCTGAGTAAGTCGTAATTTTTTTCTGCTATAGGGAGCCTGATGAATTAGTGGCCTTTCTCTACCTCTCTCCTTTCCTTTTTTTTTTTTCTTTTTTCTTTTTTTTTTTTTTTTTTTCTTAAGGATAACCTTCTAACATATCGAAACTCCTTCTGGCTGCCAAGAATGTATTATCCCACAAACCAGTAGACCAACATCGTGTGTTTAAAATAGCGATTCTGGGCAAATGCAACGTTCTGTGGTCCTATTACTGACATCTGGTTCAGTTTTCCTTCACTTGTATATTGACCAGTATTCTTTATTGCAAAAACACAGCCCCTATTTAGGAAAGTCAGCATTTTTTTGGACTGGATTGTATTCAAGCTCTTCCCAATAACAGAAAAGTTACCAAAAAATTTCTTTATTGGCAGCAGTAAATATCTGTATTCAAAATAGTCATTATGGGCTCAGATACAAGAGAATTGTTTTTAATTTACAGCAAAGTTTATCTGTTTAATTTTGTTAAAAATGCTGCTAACCCCTGGTTCAGAGTCTTGTATTTTTAGTAGTCTCTTCAAATCTCTGTGTTCAGTTATGGCTTTGCCCATACTGATTTTCACCCTGTTTTTGCAAAATATTGAAGGCCCAGGTGTCAGCAGGAAGAGGACCGGGAATAGGCAAGAATCTTTAAGAAGCAAATGGCAGCCTTGAGTCAGGCACTGCATGCAGAAAGCAAGTGAAAAATCCTTCCTTAAAGGGTGTGTTTGATAGAACGGTCTTACAAAGATGATAGAAAACTTGTAGAAGTTGGCACTGAAGCTGACAGAAACACTGCTTTCTTTTGGGTAAGGATTCTTAAGAAATGCTTTCTAAATCATTAGGTTATTCATTGTAAAAGGGTGGTTTTGCTGAATCAGGAAAGGCATCTGTTTGGTTTTTCCTGGACTGTATGCTAGAGGAAACTATGAAAACAAAGGCGAAAAGTAAAGTTCTTAAAATGTAGATAAATATATTCATGTATAGCTTATGTACATGCTTGCTAACTGTGGTAGTTTTAAAATTGCTTATCTATTAAAGTCAGTTTGGAAGGCAGGCCAGATCTTTCGCTCCTCAAACTGTATTTAAAATCCTCAACAGGGAGGGAAAAAAAAAAAAAGGAAAAAAAAAGAAAAAAAAAGAACTTCCCCCTCGCTACAGGCTCTGGTATGTCTGTTTATGTTGCAGGGGGATAAATGAACCACGTAGGAGCACAGAGAGGGGTTTGTACATGAAATTTTGTTTTTTTAAAAGGTGTGATTAAAAAAATCCAATCTGTCTCATGCTCTGCTCTTATATGAGATTGCGTGTGTGCATTTGTATATACTCTGCTGGTATTTTCCAATTGTGTTGGCCAAATTCTGCTTTTAGTTATGGTTAGGCATCTCTCCTGACTTTGGTGGTGTCATATGAGCCTGACATTTTTCGACCAGACGTGAAGGCCCCCCTGCTCAAAGAGAATGCATATGAAATATATCAGCCTTTCTTCTGCTGGCTGGTTATTTAAACATGGGTAACTGAATTATTGTGAAACAAATTCTGGGACTGCAGCTGCAAAAGCAGTAATACAGTATATTCGTAGTGATGTTTCTACGCCATACCTTCTAATTTCCCAGTTGATTTCCAGTGCAGACAGAAAGTCTAGAATGCATGTGGTATGTTCCTCATCATATATTTTATAAATGTGAAATAATGATTTGTCAATTACTGTTTCTATTACAGAGATACAATTAGATATTTCGGGATCTCATGAGTTCTTGAAGCCCTCTTACCTTTGGCAGTATTGAACGCTGCTGGCCAGGAGTGTCATCGAGCAGCGTGATGAGATATTTTGGTAATATCTCTGAGACCCAGGCTGTGTAGCGTGAATATTGGTACACTTTGTGCTTTTATAGCCAGTGTTGGTTTACGTTGTGTTGTCTTTCCCAGCAGTCTTGCTTTCTCAAACAGTAATTGAACAGCAGCAGTCAAAATACTCAGCTGAAGGAGAACCCCTGGACACTCCATGGGCAGTTATTCAAACACTTTCTGAACCGGCTTGACCCATTGCTGATTTATTCCAGATCCATTGCAAGGAATTTAAAAAATGTGAGCTGTAGCGTTGAGTTCATAGCGTGGCTAACAGTTCTTTTTGGGTTGGTTTTGTTTTTACAAAGCAGCCTATTCCAAAATTCCATTTTATTTTTTTTTCAAAAGTCCTTCCCCTGAGCAAAGGAAATGGTCCCTGGTTCCTCCGGTGAGTCCCAGGTCCCCAGTGACAGGTTACATTGAAAAGACCACTTCCAGAAGCCACTCATTACCCAGGGTGTCCTCCTGCTCCCCCCTGGCAGTTAATTAGCAGACTGCAGCAGCTATAGCTCGCCAGTCATTATGCAGTTGGCCGCTACTTGCTGCCTCTTCTTTGTACCAGGGAAGCAAGACCATCTCCTGGTAGGTTTTTTGTTGTTTTTCATAAAAAGAATTGCTTCTTTACAGCTTTTCTCAAGCGTTGGCTGGGATTTATTTTCCATCACTACTGATTTCAGAACTAATGCTTGGTAGGCAAATAGTTTTAGGATTTCTCAAATATATCTTTGCTTTGTAAACTGGCAACCTTGGAGGAGTAAAGGGTAATCCCTGAGCAAGCTCGAACTGGCCATTACTTGGAGCCGGGAGACTGAGGTTGTTAATGCTGTAAAATACCATTCAGCTTTATTTTTGGGCTTTCCTTTGGGCGATAGGAGTCACAGCACAAAAAAGAAAGTTCTTACTCAGCAAGACATGAACTAGTGAATATTTGAAGAAAATGGGCGAAAGACCAAGTTATGGTGGGCAAATGCATTGACTTTGTTAGAGGTCTTAGTTGTTGTTGATTTACATTCAGATAGAATCGAAGATCTTTGTATTTCTGTATTTATGCTTTCTGGATGAAAGGATTCCCTTAGTGATACTTTCTTCTTACATAGTACGTTTGTGGATAAAGAGCTGTAAGTAAATCGAGTTTGAGGACTTGATGAACTAGAAGTAAAACCATAACCAAAGAAACAGTTCCAAAAAACCACTATAAAGAGAATGAACAATGCAAGATGTGTCAAACAAATACTTCTTTAAAGAGTTAGTGTTGCAATAGCTCTCAAGCAGGCAAATGGTTACTTCTGTCAAAGATAATATGTCCATTTTAAGCCACAGTGCCTTTTGATTTATATGTGTACAACTAGGCAAATGCCATGGATAGTAGTGTGTGAGCAATTCCTTGGTAGTTATATGGATTATATGGAATGCTTGTTAGTTATGACCTCTGGCAATCCTTAGTATGCATGATGACACTCTTGTACCTACAAAGAAGTTATAAGATTTTTTAAAAAAAACCTTTGTTAAAGTATTATAATTTGCATTACGTTATATGTAATTTTTTTTTTTTTTTTTGCCACAGCCTTCTAATATATGTGTGAATCTGAACAGCTGATAAAAGTTATGGGAGGGGGTGCAACATCTTGGCATAAGCAGCAGCTGTACACAGCCTAGGGAATGCGAGGTGGAAGTTTCTTCATCCTGATGTCTCCTGTAGCAAGGCAATGTGTACAGGTCCTGTGTAACAGATGTTTTGGAAAAGAATGACAGGAGAACTTCATGAACGGTGGATATAATTAAGTCATAGTAAGTACAAGGTCTGATGTACTAGTGTTGCCTTTGCAATGCCATTTGCATGCAATATATATTTCTAGACAAACATGTCAAATTCTAAGATCTTTACTCAAACGTAAGGTCTCTATTATAGCAGATTAAAAGAAGAAATAGCTCTAATGACGCCAGATGTAATGGGAACTGAATATGTCCCTTGTTCTTACATTCTAGTGGATTTTGTTATTACCTTGTTAAGATTCAAACCGTGTCTTCAGGATTTGGCTGACTGAAATAATAGATTAGTCATTGTGGAGGATTTTATGGACAATACATCACTTCTTTTTTTTTAAGGGATGATACATGCCTTTTCTGGAGGGCATTTTTATCACAGAATCTGCTTTAATTTGTAATGTAGTTTCTGATCCTCTCTGTGGTTAGAGGATATGTGGAAACATTGGAAACATCTATGCCTCGTGTAGCCTCTGTCATCTCTCATGTCCTACTGCCCTCCTTGGTGGTGTATATTTTGAATACTTTAAGTTACTATGGCTTTACTATTTTAAAGCTTGACTCTTGAAAGTAGAGAGCTTGTAAGACCCCTGGCTTGTGGATCTTACTGTAGGAGATCTATTGCCAAGTTTAGTGGAAGTACTTGGCATAAATAAGAGTGGGAAAATTTAAGTATTTATATGAGATGCCAGCTTGACTCTACCTTAAAAAACCTGGGTGAACAAGATTAGGAAAAGGTCTGTTTTCTTTACCTTATTCTTGTGAAGAACTGAAGAGGTCTATCCTCCATGTCTAGGTGAACTTCTGGAAGGAATAAAAGATCAGTGTCAAATGGTAGCAAACTCTTTCCCTCTATGTCGTGATCCTAACGTACTTTTATTATACTTTGAGATCCTAAGGCTATGTTGATCTGCTACATGATTATATAATGCTCCAGGACACCTGTGCAAATAGCAAACAGAGAGGCTTTTTATAGATACTAGATCTTAGATAAGTGGCTCTAAGAAGTAATGTAGGATTCCAGCTGTAAACCCCTGCTATACATACCATGTATTTTTGGTTGTTTATTTATTATGAGAAGTACAGAAGCTGTTCCTTGTAAGATAATTTTTGTAAGGCTTGCATGTGTAAATATTAAATTTGCAAATATTAAATGGAGAAGCCTTAGAGAAACCACTAAATGAATAGCTTTACATTCCTCATTTCTGATTCTGAAGCTGATTTCCTTAAATGTTGCTCTGCTAACATTCAAATCTGCCTCAGAGAGGAACTATGCAATCCCTCAGCCCTGGCCCTCTCTGGGTGTAGAGCTCAACCAGTGATCTTTAATGGTAACAGATGTTTGCTGGAATCCTCCTCAGGGCGCTGATGTTCTGGGTCAGGAGCTTGTGGTGTTAATCAAAGCACCCTGTCCATCAGTCCCTGCCGAGGATCTGGCCCTTTGCAGGGACCGTGTTTTTTAGGGAGATGATTCTGATGTAGGATTCCTCAGGGATAAAATCAGTAGGAATCCTTCCATCTCAGCTTCATCCTGCAGTAGGAATGTCCCAGTACAATTAACTTGGCTTGCATTAATGAGAATAGACTGGAATCTGGAGGCGATGTCTTTTTTTTCTTTTCTTTTTTTTTTTTTTTTATTCCACCCCCTTCCCCCCCTTTCCCCAAATCAGCTAACTAGTGAGAAGCAAACTTGTTCCAGTGGTCCTTGGTAGGTACACTTCTGGGCTGCTGAAGCACTACAGTCCTCAGGTTCCTGAAATCTCCAGGAGAGTGTATTGTTCTCCTCTATACTTCACTAGGATGGTAAGGAACTACGGTGGCAAGTAAACTGTTGTTTACCAGTATTTATGGAGGAAGATTGTTTTACATTATTGCCTTTTAAGTACTTAATAGGGCACCTATTAAGAATGAATTATGTTTTCCCTTCTGAAAATGGGGTAAGGAAAATTGAGGCGAGAATACAAAACTGTGGCTGTGGCAATACTGGCATGATACTGTTCCTGTTTGTACAGTGTTAGCAGATGATTCTGCAACCACGTAGCTGTAATTAATACTCTGTGTGTGGCTTGCAGCTGACTGACCCATGACTTCCCATGGAGTCAAGGTTTCCTTATCCAACCATTTTTTGCCATATGGCGAAGAATAAATGAGTCACGTGGGACACTTTAGTCAAGCACCTCAATTAACAAGAAAGTGCAGGGTAAATTCAGTGGCATTGATGAAACTTCTCTTCTTATAAAGAAGCTGTGTACAAAGAAGTAATTTAGGTTCCAGGTGCTTTGAATTTCTGTGCGCATTTCTTAAACGATGCATAAGTTAACTAGTTACTCATGATCTCATTATTACCCAAACTGAAGTTTATTAAATGGTGATGATATGCTTTTTCCTTTGCTGGGGCAAATGGGAAATAATATCAAACATGCTTAGTTAGGACAAAAAAACATCGTGCAGCGTGGCTTATAGGACTTGAAGTGCCAGACCCATCAGCCTATTAGAATAAGTAACAATATGCCACAATTAATTAATCCAAGAAGATTTTTAGTGATTGTTAATTTTTTCCCCAGTACTCAGACTGATTTGTCATGTTGGTGTTTATTAATTTAACATTTGATCTGAAAAAAAAATTCCTCAAACTTCAAAGTTCAGCCGGTTCTTTAAGAGCAATCCAAAAATATGTTTCTTCAGGCCTCAGGCATTTCTGAAGTAGCTGAAGTTAAACAAAAACCGTTTCTCTCCAACTCTGCAAATGTTCTAAAAGCTTTAAAGTGGCTCCTCACAGGGAGCCGGAGCAGAGAGGGAACCCCTGGGTTATTTTTGTTGCTGTGCAGTGGCACATGGTTTCCTGGAGGAACACTCTAGAATTATCGCTTTTCGGTGTGTTTGTGTATGTTTTTCCTTCCTCTTTTCACCTCTGTCACTGAGCCTCTCTCTACCCCTGTGCCTGGCTTCCCTGTTGAGAAAGTTTGGAGAAGGTAGGGGTTAGATCATCCTTCCAGCAAGGATAAACTGAATTCATGTCTGAATGAGAAGATGACTCACATTGCATGCGATTTTTTCCTAAGCTTCGTGTTGGAAGAGATGAAGAAGGGAAGAAACTTTCGTTTCTTGAGGAACTGTACCGTCACGTTGGGGTCTGAGCAAAGTATTTCCTTGGCGTGTTTCATTTTCATAAACCGTGTTTTCGCTCTGCAGTAAAACAGCATTGGTAAACCAGTCTGTATTTTGCTGGTTCCTTTTGCTGTTATAACGGCGTCCCTGAGGTTATAAATGCTGTTGAGAACTCTTTGCCGGAGTAGTTTTGGTGTGGTTTTAATTCATTTTACCAAGCAGAGACTGGTATTCGCATAAGATGACAACATGGATAATCCGCCTTAAGTGCAGGCTCTGAACATATAGAGGCATTTCTAAGGGAATTGCTTCATTACTCTGAGGAGGCCCAACCCTGCATCCAGTTTGGTTAATATTAGTGTTTGTTTAAAGGTTTTCCATTTACTGTTCACTTCTGGAAATTTCTGCCCAGTGCATCCTGCCTTGTGAGAAGCCCTTCCAGCTGACAGTGCTGGTCTAAGTGGACTAGAGCACTTTTCAGGACTCGGTCGTCACGTAATGCATCTCACAGTGGGGAGCTGAATTAACATCTCCCAGACAATTGTATTGTATGTTAAAATATGTGCTGTTGCACTTACATCATACGATAGCTAGTTGTGCCACATCACAGGCAAGAGTTTGACATATGTTGCAAAATAAAAGTTGCCAGTCATGGACACTTTTTTGGGTGTTTTCATCTCCAGCAGTGCTGTCATGATCTCTACTAGCGAATCGTCTCCTGCTGAGAGCATAACACAAACACCGCCAACACCCTGCTTCCAGATGTGTTACGTGGCATTGAACCAGTGACAAACGATGCTATTTTGATCTTGCATGATAATTGACAGCACAGAGGGCACCTTGGTATCCCCGAATGCCAACGCACTATTAAGCTTTTCAGATGAGAGGTCAGTGGCATTAAGGAATGGGGTTTGTTTTCTGTCACTAGGCACTTGCTTTTTGCCAGATGTGGCCTTGCTGGAACCAGTCCTAGCTGGGACTCTTGCTATGACCCAAACTCTCCCTCACCCGCTTCCCAAAATACCAAACAGCCTCTGAATTTGTGCAGAGCTTCTCAGCGGCTTTGGTTTGCGTAGGCAGCTTTCCTGGAGAGCAGGAGGAGATCCACAGCCCCCTTCCAGCCACGCTGCCCTCCTGTGCTGCCACAGACATCGTCCTTCCCTGGGAGCCAGGCTGGGAGGGAGAAGGTGAAGCAACACACGGTTGGGGTGGGCTGAGCAGCGGGGTGCGGAGCAGGGCATCGTGCTGGTGTCATGCTCATAACATCGGTATGTTTTATACCACAAGCATTAACCTCCTGCTGATGCCACGGTGCTGGTATAACACCCACTGCTCTGTGGACCCACCGAGCTCCAACAACCTTTACTAGTTATGTGCACAGCTCTGTCCGAATATGCTCCCTGGCATGCAAACCCTCTCATTTACACCTGTCAATGAAACAGGGAAATACTAAACCTTGCATTTTTTGCACTTCATTGTGAAATTCAGGTCACGTAGAATGTGAAGGGCCGTGCAATAGTTGTAAAGCTGTCTTAAAAGGGGCCATTCTGCCCAGGAAAAGTAATTTTCGTCCTTGGGAAGTACTGAACAAAGTGCCATACCCTGAATACTATTTACTAGCGTGCTCTTGAGCTTCCTCTTTTACAATCACTTGTAACAGTGAACAAGCTGAGTTAGTGTGGCCAAAGCCCTCTCCACGAGTCAAATGAGTTGTGCTCCCACTGAAACGTAAGTAAAAATATCGGAGGCTGGAGTAGGGTCTGCAGGTTTGGGCATTCAGTCTCCTTGTTCATATATTACTGCAGAACAACTCTGCTGTGGCGTTAATACCTTTGTCTTATATTCACAAGAGAAGTAAATGAGCTTTATTTGGATTTTCTCTGGAAGAAAAAGCAGTGCTCTTTTGCTTGTGGCATTTGAATTAGCTTTTCAGAGCTTACTTGACTGCCTGCTGCTTTTGAGACAGGCAATAGAGCCAATCTGGTTTTGTATGTTGAATAGTGTACAGTAGTAAGAAATATGTAATTAGAAGGGAAAATATTTAAAATAGCTGTATGTCTTAATGTCAGTTCAGGTTGGCATTTGTGCAGGCAGCCTCCCTTTTCTTTTTCTTAGTCATTAATCATTATTAGTGGAGATATGTCAGAATTTATAGTTAGATTTAGCTCTTACTGTGTTTCTCATTTCTTGATAAGTTTTCTGTTTTGGAGCTCTAAGAAAAAAAACCAATCTGCTTTGGTTTTTGAAAACATGGTGTAACAAAGTGACTTGTGGCAATAGATAATTGAATTTCCAGTCCGTTTTCCTCTGGGAGGTTGAAATAATACATTGGATAATGCATTAGTGATGATGTTTTATCTGGTATAGCCACCAATGTGAAAAAACTGGACAAGGGTTTCACATCTGAAAATCTCTGATGCTGCATGAGATGATGTTGCTCTGAACCAGCCGTCCATTTCTAACATAGATCTCCTTTGGGCTCAGCAGTTGAAACTGTAAAAAAACAAACGACAAAACAATTAACAGAACAAACCAGATGAAAATGGATGAAGAAGGTTATAGCTTACAAGTAGCTTAATCAGGAAACCACACTGTACAGGGTTTTTTCCTTTTCCTATCATTGATACCAAAGGAGCAGGACACCCTATATTGCAGAGAGAGATTCACTACTGTTGGGCAAAATCTTATGAAAAAACTGAAGGAGCGTCATCTCTCAAACTTTCCTTTCTTGCTTATTTTAACTTGAAAAGATTGTAATCCTGCTATAAACCTCAAGAAAGCTGGGCAGGTTTGAATAGTTATCCCAGCACTTGCTCCCAGGTCATTGTCCCCCTTAGCTGCACATCGTATGCACGGTGTCCTAACGCCAACCCACTGTTCATCACACACGATAGTTCTTGCACCAAGAATGGAGACACAAGTGAATTCACAAGATTGTTGAGACACAGCTTTGCAGCTAATACAAAATCTTGCCATTTTTCTGGAAAAAATGTCACATTGGGAAGGCTGTAATGTAATTTTACCTACTTCTCTGACTTTTTAGAAGTGTGATTTCAAAACAAAGTATTTAGCAGAGCTCAAGATGACTTCATGGCTACGTCTTCTTTTCTTCCTCTCTATGTGATATTCCATCCACGGTTTACTAAGTGGAGCAATTTTGATTTTTCTCCTCATCACAAGTCTAATGGCTGAATGGTGATAAGTTTGCAGCTTTGGAGAGATTTTCTTGGCAGTTTCAGTCTGTATTTCTGACAGGAAATCATTTTCTCCCTTGAATTATGATTGCTGGGCTACATGACTGCAGACTAACCACCGCTCAACTGCTGTTTCTCTGGTGTCTTTCTGGTCTTATGAGAAGACCAAACTGCCCCAATGTGAAACATAAAATTAAATGAATGCTGCAGGAAGGGAATAACAACATTATTTTCTGTGATCTCTTGTGATTTTATTTTACCACTTCTTATCTGAAAAGCATCTTCTATCCCACTTGGAGTCAAGAATTAAATTTGTTTAGAGACAGTTCTTCCCATATATGGAAAACAAATGGAACTGACTCCATTTATGTGTGTTTTTTTTTTTTTAATGGAAGATCAGTGTGTCCTGCTACAGATGTTTGCAAATGAGCAAACTAGCAGAATATGTGGACCTCATCTTAGATCTACATAAATTTGCCCCATAACGTGGCCTGTATCGTATGTCTAAACCTTGTGTAGTCCGCATCAAATGCATAGTACTGACCTTTCAAGGGAACAAACCTTATATTTGGTGTGGTGTTCATCTATAAATTGCAGTGGGTCCTACTGTCCTACTTACTCCTGAAAATGGATAAATTTAAGTCTTAGTAATGGAGGCAAATCCAATGTTTGGAGGTAAATAATTTACTGCAAAATATTGTTACAGTTGAAATTTATAAAAGCAAGCAAGATCATTTCTTTTAATAATGAATAGCTGCGTAGATAGACAGCAAAAAACCATCTGTTATTTCTGTGTTACGTCCTCAGTTTTACTATCAGCACTAAGGCTCCAGGCGTTGCCCTCGGCAGTGAGCAGGCAGCAGTGCAGGTGCAGCTCCTCGCTAGATGTAAGAGTTTGCAAAGTCAGTAGGACAGAGCACTGCAGAGGAGCAAACGGAGGAACTCATGAGCTGAAAATAACAGGTCTCACTTAACCAGCACCAAACACGAAGCAGGTCTACCATTTCTATCCTCACTTTTTTTTTCCCCCAATGCTGTTTAATGAAAATCTTCATGGTACTGGTGTGAGTAATGGCTGAGGAATGAGAGGGAAGAGGGGCTCAGCCCTGCCGCTGCCGAAGCCCGGAGAAGCTCTGTCACCGCCTTCTACGGGCTCGTCGCCGCAGAAAGCTACAGCTGTCATCTTTGATGCTCTATTGAACTTGCTAACGTAATTGTGAAGATCATCTTGAAGTAATTTGATTTCTGTCTTCATGAAGTCACGCAAGTGTTGCCGATTTGTGTACTTGCTGTGTTTATTTTTGTTGCAAGTTCAGTTCGAGTCCATTTAATCAGTAGGCCAGAGGGTCATCTCCCCTCTCTCTGCGCCAAGCCATCAGCAAATTCCCCGTGCAAAGCACAGTTGGCTTCACCAGCAGGGACAGAGCTGTGCCCTTCCTCAGCGGGTGCTAGAGGTGATGGGGGGGCATCAGAGCCCCCCAGGCACCAGTGCTGGGGTCCTTGCCTGGCCACACTGGGCACTGGTGACAGCAGCCAGACCAGAGCGTAAATCCCCATTGCATGGTCCCTGCTGTCACCCCGGAGACGTAAGACCACGTGAACGCAAACAAATCTTGTAAATTCTCATGAAATGCATGCCTTTATAACCCTGTTAGCAGCACAGTGTTAATTAACTGAGTGGTACTTGGATTAGGTTCTTATTTAATTTACTTAACACGTGTTCATAACCCATAGCAACTCGGAACACGTCGTGCTCCAGGAAAACTGCAAATGAAAACTGAATCAGGAGCCT
The DNA here is from genome assembly GCA_026546715.1 of Gallinago undulata. Taxonomy (NCBI): domain Eukaryota; kingdom Metazoa; phylum Chordata; class Aves; order Charadriiformes; family Scolopacidae; genus Gallinago; species Gallinago undulata. Next base: position 1,322,915 of record JAOTQQ010000003.1, on the reverse strand, counting down.
TGTAGATGTTCTTAAGGAAAGTAAATGTTCACCCTGACCAGACCAGTAGTGTCTAATCCCTGTCCATAATTGTTTTGAAGTCCTGACCAGTGATGCAGCCTGTGTTTTTCCCAAGAGGAGAGGTCAGCCGGCTGAGAGAATTTAATACATGAAATCCAGAATATACCCCTAGCTCTTCCAGATAACACGCTTCTTAGAGGCTGCCAGTCTCAGGTTTCTGCATGAAAGGAGAGGATGGACAATATAAAGTGGGGTATAAGGAAAAGAAATGTGTGGAAGGCCGAGTCAACGTAATAGTAAAGATATACATTAATAAGCATCTTGTAACTAATTGTTTCTGGCAATACAAGCTCTTGTCCTATTTGCTATTGTTAAATTAGACTTGTCTTTACTTGGGAATATTGTACTTAACAAAGTAGATTGATTTTTCTTGAAAGAAAATAGCTTTTGTAAGATACTGTTCTGAAAATTATTGTAAATGCTCTCATGACACTGAAACTTTTCTGTAGCGATTAAAAATTTTAATGACAATGGGATACAGTATATTAATGTGTGTTTTACAAGCATTCCAAGTTTCCTAAAGCCCATAGGAGAGCATCAGATCATGCAGTCCGTGTTTCCCAGGCTGTTAAGAGTAACCTGCACAGCACAACCCAGAGAATGAGTTAAGTACACAGAATAACCTGGGTGTAGTGGTGAGGTGCTCCACATGGGCTGATCAGGGGAAATTGGGAAATTAAACTACAGGTAGAGAACAGAACCCCCCCCGTGCTGCCCTCCGCAAAGCTTTGTTGGTAGCCATGAGCTGCTGCAGTACGTTTTGCTCAGATGGATGCACTAGCCAAGTGCCCTGTGGTGCAGAAGAAGATGGAACTCTCTCAGCCCTACTGACCTGGTTTGGGGAAAGGATTCCTGGTAGTTTACGAGAGGATTATTTCTACTGCCCCAAACCACACCCCTGACTCTGGGTTTTGGACTTTGGCTATTAAGTAGGGGTAGGAAGGGAGGGAGGAGAGGAGAGGAGTTACTTCTGACCTGTGCAGATGACTGGCTAAATCCCTAACGCCTGATGTTAATCCAAATGTGGGTCTGCAGGAGTTTGGAGTAGTCTGTGGGCAGTGTGGGCAATCCTGTTCTTACTATGTAATTTCCTTATTAGAAAAAAAGAGAGTAAACGGGAGTGATACAGGCATGACAGGCTACAGGGGGGAGAATGTGGTGGCTATGGGGTGATGACAATGCTGCGCATCAGGGCCCTGCACCGAGAGGCTCTCCTGAGTTTTGAAACCAAACCTGCAACTCCAACCTGGGCTGAGGGTGCCCCATAGAAAAGTAAGAGTGCATGTGTCTGTCTGTCTACATTTCATTTTAGACTACATATCTTCAAGGCTGTAAAGTCACCACTAAGAGATTATTTTTTTCCATGTGTTAATACCTAAAATCATCAATTAAGACACCTCTCAGCTGCTTCTTAACTACCATGCCTACCAGTCAGCAATGGGCTTAGCTTGGTAAGCAGGGGGGGAGATCAAATATGCAGAGTCCATCACATCGTCTTAAATGATGCTAATGAGCAAGTGCCAGAGTTTGCAGTATAAATGCAAAGGAGTGCTGCTAAAATGTTTGCTCATGGACAATGAATAACTTGGTAAAAAGCAAAGTATCGTAAAATATCAGCCTCTCAATTTAATCAAAATTCTTTCTTAAGCTGTTGTCTTCAAGAAGTCCTGGTTTCTGAGTTGAATTAATTCCACCTTATTTTGTGAAAGTGACTACTCATTCTGTGTGGAAGTTTTACTTCAGTGCTTATACAGCTAGTGGCATTCTAAGTGCCTTGAGTGAACTGTAAACCCAATACCTTTAAAAAAGTAATAAAAATGAGAAATAAAAACCACTTTTTCTGAACTGGGGTGTGTTCACCAAGCACCTTGTTGGTGCACTTCTGATTTCTTGCCACTGGTGAACTTGCAACTTCCAATACCAAGACCTACTACTACAACTTTATTTTTAAATTTTATTTCTTTTAAAAAAAAGCTGCGTGATTTGGGGTTAGCTTTAGGATTTTGGTGTTGCAAACTGTGTCATTACCATGAGCTTGATCCTGCAGTTGGCACACGTGCTCAAGCCAGCAGCGTTACATGCAAAGAGAGAGAAATCTGGTCTTTCTCAAAAGATAGTTACCTATGAATGATGTGGATGTTGTTAAATATTTCTGTGCTGCTACAGATCAGGTTTAAAAGAAAACGTTTACAAACCTCTTTTTTTTTTTTTATCACTGAATTTGAACAAGATGCAATCTATGCACCAAGTAGTGTGAATAGTACCCTGCCTACTCGTATATGCTTTTAAAAAGCACAAAGGCTCGTACCAATGCGGATAAGACTTATTTTATGCACAATGCCTTTTCAGTCTGACTTCTGTTATACAGAGGTATTTGAACTTGCAGGGTACTAAGAGAAAACACATGGTCAGCTGAAACATGAGAGAGCCTTTTAAGCAGCGTGTCTTTCAAGTCTGCAGCCATTCCCCATTGGCCTGGGAGCCGCCAGCTCGCAGGCGAGGGCGAGGCCTCGGCCATCGTCTGGAAAGCCACCACGGCCCAGACACGTCGGGGAGCGGGTGGGTTACGGGGAGGTAGGGCCCTTCTGAGCCAGCGGGTAAATCAGTGCTTAAGGCAGCGGTGGACTTCCCAAGGTGCCATCTTCGTGAAGGGGTGGACTGGTTCACCCCAGGTTTCAGTGGCGTTTCTGTGGAAGTGGTGTCCTGGCTGAATTCCAGCTTAATTAAGGTGGAATGGGAAGAGCTGACAGCTCTGCGTGTCTCCCACCTACTTTCTGCTTTCATTGGTAGAAGCAGCCAGTGAAGGGAACATGTTTTCTTTCCCCATGTAGAAGCCTCAGTTTAGGGTGGAGGTGCTTTTCTTTGACTTCACAGGGGACTTTGATGATGTGCCAAGCTTAAAAAAAAAAAAGAGACGCTATTTTCCTACTATATTGTATGTCTTAGATCTGATGAGAAAAAATGATTTTCTTAAATTGCATGGGATGTTTGTGGGATTTGATCCCTCGGCAATAGCATGTGGTTTTAGGGCTCTGCATGTCTCATTAGTTTTACATAACCTCTTGCTCTTTCCTGATACCGCATCCCCCAAACTTTTCATCTTTCTCCCACTTACGTTCCTGTGCCTTGTGCTGTCACCACCCACCCCCTCCATTTGAGAGAACATCTTCCCATTCTTGTTGTAAACAGACACCTATTTTTTCTTTCTTCAGGAACTATCTTTATAACAAATCCTTCCTTTAAGACTTTGTTGGTAAGTTGCAAATCTGATGCTAGACTTTCAAGAATCTGGTGGTTATCTGTTACGTACTATGCTGTCAACATATTTAAAGACCTTAAAATGTTTTATTAATGTAGAGCTATAAGACAATTCAGTAACAGTGTCTACACAACAAAGAGCAGAGCCTGTTACGACGTATTGGGGACACAATGTCCCAGTCACATTATGTTTCATGGTGTGGTCAATCTATACTTCCCTTGGGGAAGGAAATAAATATGAACTATGTACTGTACAGAGCTGAGAATTTTGCTGGTACTGGATAAATTGCAAAACAATATAACTGCTTCTCCAGCACTAATGATCAGAGCCATCCCTAATTATGTTAGTGCCTTGGGCAAAGGATTTTTATAGTCTTGCTACTCCAGCTTGAAAGACCACAATATCTGCATCCTAACGCAGCCATGGCTATTGCCTGGCTAAAATCAAGAGGCCACTTCTTTGGTGGCATCACGGTATCAGCACACCTCGTTCGAGGCTGCTGAAGTTGCTTATAGGTAAAAAGCTTTCTGTCGAGGGCAGAAAGATGTATTAGCCCTAATTTTGAAGTGATTACAACTGAGCATGAGAAATCTTTTTGTTTCCACTTCACTTAGCAAAATGCAATCAATTCCATATTTTCGGGGAAACAATACTCTAGATGACATCACAAAACCAGCCTAATGCCTGCAGTCCCGGGCAGATTTGGTTGGAGACAGATTTTCCATGTAGCCATTTTGTACAGCCTCGGGACACAACCAAAAATCCCTGCTCTTTTGAAGGCAGAGAATAAATAACTTTAAATTTCTCCCATTGAATTTCGACATGTTTCTTTTATTGCAAAACTTGGATTTTCATGCCCTTATTTGAATTGTACATAAAAATCTGTTACTTGCCAGCATCCCACCCACATATAGTACTACGTCTCATGGAAGTCATCACTTAGTTGGAAATGTGTGCACCATATGCATACACTCAACTCCAAAAGTAGCACCCAAGGGTTTTTTAAACTCAGCCCATAATCTGTAAGAAAAATATAAAAGATAAAAGAGAATATTTTAAGATGCTATAAAATGTTTTAGAAACTATTTTAAACCTCTCTCTGTTATAAGGAATCTGAGGAACATTTATTTTTCTCCTCAAACAGGAGAAAAGATAGGATACTGTCCAAAAACTTTTGTAAGCATTTTTATTGCATTGGAGGAATAGGAAATAGGAGGCTTGGAGGGAGCAGGGGGGGAAGGGGAGGGTTGTTTGTTTTCCCTGCTAGAGATATCTAAAAGTTTGGAATCCTTATAAGTAATATATACATTGACATATTTCTGGTTGGACAATATTGAAATAACAGACTAAGTGGAAGCTCCTAATTGCACATCAGTATTATAACTCTGCCATTTAGAAGAGTGCTGCGTATAATGCTGCTGATACCTTTGTAGCAGCTGCAGTTATTCTTGCTTAACAGAGAAAGGTTTCCTGGTTGTACATAACATTTCTGCAGAACAGTCACCTGCTTTGGGACCCACCGTAGCTTGCTGTTCTTTGACAGAGAGGAAGGAAAGCTGTCCTGGAAAAATGACTTTCCTTTTCTGACACTGTATTAGATGGAGTTTGTTATTCTTTTTAAAATGACTTAAATAGTACAAAGAGGACTAAGGTAAAAAGGACGTTTATAAAAGGATTTCAGAAAGAAGAAGCAAGACGGGTGTTGAATAGCAGCATTGTGGATAGTTCTGGTTGGGTAGCATTTTATATCCTGTTTGCTCAGATCTCTATGACTACACAAGGTAAAAGGGGAAGGAAAGTCAGGAAAGTAGCGTTAAACAATGTCCACTTTATTTTGATTGCTGGGTGTGCATCTTTTGTTTGAAGCAATAGATCAAAACCTAATGCCATCACCATATTGACCTGCTCCATTCCTTTACTTTGCGTTGCTACTTAAAAAAAAACAAAACAAACTAAAACAAACCCATAACAAAAAAAGAAAGAGAAATGCACTTCAGGAGATGGAAGAAGCTGGGGTCAGTGCTAGAATAAATTCAGCACATTTTGGTAACTGATGGCATCAGTAGTAACGGGTGCCAACCATACTGGTGACATAGGCTCTGCGTTCTGCTCACAGCTCGTGCTCTGGAGAGAGGCTCTTCTTTACTGAAACTGTTTCTCTCTCTTCATTTTAGCTTTCACAGTCACTGTATTTGTTTATGTGTTTTTTGCTGTTTCAGGCAATAGCTCATTTAATCAGGAAACTTTTTTTTCTTTTGTTTTGTTTATTTGTTTAAGGGCACACTCACATGTGTCATTCATCAATGTGAAACTAAGGGTGGGCAGTATCTTCTCCTTTTTTTCAAGTTTCATAAATGATTTTGATGATTCTCTAGCAACTCCACTGGTGGCAGTTTCCTGTGCACTCATTAACTTTCGCAGTTTTCAACTAAGAATTTCCAGGTAGTTGTTAATTAAATCCCCCAAATGATTTGGCCTCATCTGAATCTTATTTATACAAAATGCACATCTCGTAGAGAGCTATTACAATTACATTATTACATATATTAAAATACAGCCAAATGCACTTAAAAACTTGGAACAGATGTAAGTGCAGACGTTCACATCCTAGACTTTGGAATAATTTGTTCTTAGAAGAAGATTGCTCTGTAGCTGCTTGCTACGGCTATTATGGGTCTCCTCCTGCTGCACCGGTGCCCATTACTGGCAGACATGGAGCTGGGAAGAAATGGCTGGGTAGGGATTCCTGTGCTTCCAAACCTGCTATAATACACACCTTGGTTTAAATTCCTGTGGCTTGTGAAAGGAAGAAGGAGAAAGGTCCTTCTTCCAGGCTCATGGAAGAAGATGAGCCTGGGGCAGGGGAGGGAGGTGATCCACAGCAGGGTCACTGCCCTTCAGCCCCTCTGCCCACCTCAACAGCCAGCCCTGCTCAGGGGACACTCGGGACAGCAGAGAGGGGACACGTCCCTTTCCCTTTGTTATCTATCCTGCTGCAAAGATCAGTGGGGCTTGAATGATGCTTTGGTGTCTCCAGAGACCCCAAGAACCCTGAAGCGTTGGATAAAGCTTCTCCACTGACTGCTTCAACTACCTCCTAGGCAACTTTATGGAAGAAGAGCATCACAAAACAATCCTAAAACTTTTCAGGAGCTGATAAATTACTTAGAAGTTAAAACAATCCACAATGGATTTTTCTTGTTAAATAGATGGATGCTCTTTATGAACTCTTTATTGCAATGCTGATTTTTGAAATTCCTACTATAGCTGTTACTGGTTGCTTCACTTATGGCTTTTATGTTTAGCAGTATCTCAAGAGTTTTGTGGGTAATGTCCCTTTTGTTCCTGAAATTGTAGCTGGCTTCTATCTGGAAATGCAGACAGGAACCAGCACTTTCCTGGCCTAGTTGTTGGCTTTTGTGTATCATCAAAGTAGTGGTTGTGACTTTTCAACTTAAATTAAAATCAGGTCAAATTCCAAGGCCTTCCCCTGAGGAAGAGAGCGTGGTGTGCAGTGGTGGCAGCCAGGCCGGGGCAAGAGCTACCCCCTCTCAGCAGGGTGAGGGGCAGCCCTGTCCCATGGAGACCCATCCTTGGAGAGCCCAGAGCTTTGCACAGCTCTCGTGGAAGGTACAGGGAGCTGCCTTGGCTCAGGATCGCTGACATGAAGGCCCCTGTTGCTGCTGCTGATTAAAGAAACACTTAAAGTAGTAGGCTGACAGATTATAGAGGGTCATTTAAATATGTACTATTAACACTATACGTTGCAAAAATTAGGATGTGTCTTATGCAAACAAAGTAAAACACTGTATATTTTAGTCTCCCTTTAAGTAATTTTTTCTTATTAAGAAGATAAATTACTGAAATATGATTTACATTCCATTTATGTAGTTTTCTTAAGCGTTTTCAAATTGAAATGTACTTGAGCTTCTAAGCAATATGTAGGGGCTTCCTTGCCATGATGTCATTACCAGCTGTCTACATTTTACGGGCATTTTGCTCTGTCTCACTAGTAGAAATCCTGAGGGTGCTCTTTGCGGAATTTTGTGTATTGACCTAAATGTTTTGATTTTATTTTTTGTGGTGAACTTTACATTAATTTGTATAATTGATGTGGTATTGGACTACATAAACATTTGATATTGGCCGGAGAAATTTGTGAAGCGGGAAGCATACTCATCTTTCTGCTGGTTGCCGTGATGTGACCCATAAGAGTCACTGCAGCTCTGGCAGGACCACAGGCTCAGTTGCAGGCGAGCCATGCTTGGCTTGGGAGAACCAAATGGTGTAGACATGAGTGTGTACTCATAACTGCTCTGGGGGTCTGGATTGGTTGCTTTAGCTGCTCTCAATTGTGCCAAATGGCTCTGCAGACTCCAGGGACTGTTTCAGCAAGTGGGAACCCCTGTAGACAAGGAGATACCCTTTTTCTTGGAACAAAACAAGCGCAGGGTCTCAACAGTGTTGTATCAGCACATTCTGGTACCAACAGAACGCACCCAGCATCTGGATAGAGAGCCCTCTTAAGCCCTGATGCAGATGTGAAAGGTAAATTGTGACTCTTTGCTCGGCGCTGAACACATCCCACCTGAGCAGCAGAGAATGCAAATATATTGCAACAGCCCCATGGGCACAGAGATGATGTGTTGTCCAAGTCTGTACCATGGCTATTGTACTGTGGGCTCCCCTTAGGCTGGTGCTTTATTCTTTCGTAGACATGGGACATCAGGGAATTAATTGGAAGTAAGTTTAGTTCTTGGTTATTTCTGTGAGAAAACAGCATAGTCACAGATGAGTGAACGATCTATGTCTGTGAAAGCTCCTGTTGAGAAATAGCGTATTACAACTGACTTAATTTGAGTATAGGAATTTGGAGGAAATGTACAAGGAAATACATATAATATATCAAATTATGTATGCCATCCATTGGGAAAATTTCTTACGCATTGAAATCTATATACTTACTGCATTGCTTTCTTTTAAGAAAAAATGTTACATTTTCCTTGTAACACATGGTGCTGTATTTGGATCACTTGTGTTCTTCTTGGCATACCCTGACCTGTGCACTTTTTTTCAGCGGAGAATTAACATGATTAAGAAGCAGGGTTCATACCCTTGTATGTTCCTCTTCCATTGGAACTGAATTATATTTTTAACATTTTATTTATTCCTACCTTATTTACATAATTGGAATTTTTCAGTAATATTTCTATTGCAGAAATAAAGTGAGAAATTAAGCGTTTTGGCCAAATTAACCTCCTTCATGGTAGTTTGGCTAGCACGTTAATTTTCTCAGTTTGATGTGAAATAGCAATTACATCATGATGAAAGTCAAGCATAGGTTTTGTTTATACATTGCTTGTGTTTATTAGTGATTTTGGTGTGTGTGGGTTAAATATTATTTTCATTTGATTTATTATTATTATTTATGGCACAGCTCTTTTTGACTGTATATGCTTATATGTATATGCATATAAACACACACATATGTTACGTTATATAAAAGATGGCAGTGTGTGGTAGTAAATACATTTCTTGGCATGAACTTGGAATGTCAGCAATACTCATGAGTAGCAAATTTAATTCTTGCCAAGCTAACATAAGAAGATATGCAAATATTTAACTTATATATAGTTGTTTTATGGGCTGCAATCGGCACACATGTTCCCTTTATACTGCTTTTGTGGGGAGAGAGATAACTTTTTCTTCAAGTTGAAAATCTGAATTAAAATTCTGTGTGCCCAGAGGAAGCTGCCATCCAATGAATGGTCTTTTTCCTGAAGAAATCCTTCCTGTTAGTGATGGGAATTAGCTCAGCTGAGGGCAAAGAAAAATAGGGACAGAGTTTCTCTGCTGCTTCCTCGGGTCATATCAAAGTCCAAGCCTGTAAATACTTATGTATGTATTTAACTTTGGTACTTTGAGTACTCTTAATGATTCAAATGAGATTCCTCATGGCAGAGTAGTTAATCATGGAAGAAAATGTTTGCAGGTTTGGGTCCCAAGGCTATTTTTCCTCTTCAGCTGCACCATTTCAACTTTTGGTATTCTTTTATGGCCCTCAAGTGTGGGAGTAGTATGTAATGATCAGGTTATACCGTGTCTTACAAAGCAATAGCAAAATATTTTTCTACGTAGAAGTGGTGATTATTTTTCTTCCAGGCCTCTATTGTTGATCTAAATATTCCTTTTAATTTACCAGCTTTAAAACTTTGATTATATATATGGGAGAATGGTAGAAAGCCTAAATGAAAATTGCAGGATGGGGACACTCATTGGAGGAGAATGAAATACAACATGTTATCATGATGAAGTGGCTGGTTTAATTCTTTATTTTTAAACTCTCATTTAACTCTACTGTCCTGTCATATATTCTTTAGGAAAAAATGTTAATGCTGATTTAATATGCATGTAGTAATCAGAATCTTGCAAGCCATTTGTGATGTTTGGGTTGATAGGAGCCAGCTGTTCAATGGCATTTATAGGTATGCTTAATGCAAATATTTAATCCTAGTTCATCTAAAGATGGTCTATTAAAAAACAAAATGAAACGTGGTGGATAAAATAGTAACGTTTCCTCCCTTAAATGTATCAGATAATGTACTCTTAATTTAGATACTTGCATTTCAAAATTATTATTGGTTTTTTAAATTTAAGTAGTGCTCTATGGGAAATGTAGTGCTTATATTCTCCTGTATGTTGCACTGCAAGTGGTTTTGTGTTGTTGTGGTAGGTAGCACAGTGCTAGAGCAAATGGACTGCCATTTCAAATTAGCTTCTAAGTGCTTTTTAATATCTCTTGGAGATGAAGGGAAAAATGGGCATTTTGTGATTTTCATCTTGATTAACAGGACTGTATTTGCATAGAATTTATTAAATGCTTCAGTTTAATATTGAGTTTGTTTCATCAACTATTTATTTGGAGAATTGCTGAGAAATGTTACACATGCCTTTTGGGTTATTTTAAATGGGCAGATTTGCTTTAAAAGAGGTTTTAATCTTTATCACATCTGTGGTGGATTTACTACACTTCCTGTAAAACGTTTTCTAAGGTAATGAATATAACATTAACAAAGGCTACTTTTTATGTGTCAGTCAACATTACTTGATTTTTTTCCCTCTTATTCCATTAGCATTTTTTTTTGCTTTTTCCTAAAAAATATTTATATTGAATGCATTTAAAAAAGTAAACTAGATGAGAAATATTTTAAAGTGAACCATCAAAGATACTCGGATAGTAGTATAAACTATAATATTTGTTAAATTTTGCTTCAAGCATACATTTAAGTTTCTAGAGAAGTTTTAAAAATCAAAGAAAAATGGGTATACACATTATTAGCTGTAGTTTAGAATAGTCTTGTGCTTTGCATTCTGCATATGTTTGTATATTTTCCAAGAATAAATTAGTCGTTCACTCTCGATTTTATAAATGCAAGAAAGAAGATTACTAAATATGCAAATAATATTACATGGCACATACTTTCTTAAATATTCTTATTGTCCACCTGGATAGGTTTTAAGGGACAGTGCAGAATGTACATACTTTATATGCAGCTCTTTGCACTAGAATGAAATATTGCTCTTTTGCACTTGTCCAGAGTTGTGGTGGCCTGAGTTTTCTACCATTACTTTCCCATCTGGAAATTCAATACACCTTCCCGTGGGCTGCCTCTTCCCCCACTGAGCAGCTCTGAAAGGTGCTGGTGGGGGGAACTGGCCGTTTTCCTGTTGCTGCAGAATGGCATGCTGTGATTTAAATAATCCATCCTTGAAACTTGGACCTTTCCTTTTTGGTAATAGATTATTCTTAAATGAACCTTAATGAGAGTGCCGGCAGGTAGTTAACAGCAGCAAAGGCAATCTTTCTAAGTATATGTCAGAGCCATAAAACATAGGAAAGTAAAATATAATGAGGTTTTTCATCTTATCTGCAAGGTGAAACTGATAGATATAGAAATGAATGAATTTGAGGACCTCATGAGCTACTGCCTGTTTATTTGGTAAATGTTACAGCTTGTGCCACATGTCAGTGGAGCAGTCATTTTTTCCTGAACTTTTAAGCATCTGTTTTGTCTGACCTATAAGCCTGAGCTCAGATAGCTCAGAATTAGCCCTTGCTGCTAAACCTGGTACCCCAGTTCCAGTGTTTAACAAGCACAGTGAATCCAGCCTTGGGAACTGTTCACATTTGAATGTTTGCTGACAAACTTTTATTTCTGCTGTTTAATTCCTTTGTGTCAAGTGCAGCCATCACTTGCGGTTACCCTATTAACACTGAAAAACGTCATCATGAGAGAGAGAATAAATCCCCTGCCTTTGGTAGGACTTGCTGTCTAACCTCAGGGTTAGACCCTGAGATGGCTTTTCCACGTGCAGTGGACAGGGGGGGAGGGAGATGTGCTCCCTGAGGCTGCCGGGGCTGGGGCAGGTGGCTTCCAAAGTGGAGCTGGAGTGGAGCCACGCTGGGGAGCCCTGGCCTGTGACTGCTGCTTAATCTTTCCCTTCCCCTGCCAGCACAGCGGCTCTGGGTCTCCCATAGCCAGGCTGGAATGGCCCCGGTTGTGCCCTAACCCAGGCACCCGACAAATGCCCTGAAACCTGCGCTATCAAACCCAGATTTTTGGCAAATTGAACTGCAGTGGCAGTGAAGTTAGCTCTCTGCAAGCATTGCAAAGCTCCGTGTGGAGCTTGGCTTGATTTTGTACTTGTTAAAGCTTTCTCATAGGGTGTTTCGGGTTGAATTCTTCATGGGACTTGGACTAATATGGGAGTGAAGACAAGATGCCTCAAAGAGGGCAGTGACAAATGCAAAAAGAAACAGTGAAAAATGAGGAGACAAGGATCTTAAGGAAAAATCATAATAAACATCACATACAGACTACCCACTTATGCCAGCTCAGCTTTCGGGGTGTTTTTCTAGCCTCTTTTAATATATAGCACAGGCTTCCCTTCAGTTAGGAAAAACATTAAAAATATATTAATCATCCTTAAACAAAAAAACATGTGCTTGAATGACAGGCGAAAAGCGTGCAACATCAAAGTAGATGTTTCTGAATTTTGAATACCCCCTCCATACCCTTCTGCCAAAGTCATTCCTAAAATTTACAAAACATCTCTGCGATCCCAAAGCCTGGCGCTGGTGCCTGTGAGCCTCTGTGCGAGGCGGTCGGGCTCCGTCCAGCCTGCGTGGTCCGGTTATTTATGCGTACGGGGGTTTGCAAGACGATGCCCGCTCTTCTTCCCCTCTGTATCTGGGCCTAGATAACACATATTTAGCCAAGAGCTCTTGTGAAGAAACTGTGGTTTCTCTCGTAGCAAACGCAATGCGGTCGCTGTGCTTTAGGAATGAAGAGGCAGTATGACCTTTAGCTTGTCTTTTATGTGGGGGATTTGTTTGTCATCCACTGCATTCGGTGAGGGAACGGACGAGAATGCAGCAGGGTAAGGGGAACAAACCTATTCGCATGCAACTTGTGGGTATCTAAACAACCTGAATTGGAGCTGTAAATGTAAAGCAGTGGCTGGATGCACCAAAACTGTTCTTTTCACCAGGCACCAAAAAGTCTCTGTTTATGCTACATTAGAACAAATCAGGATTAGAAACAAAGCAAAGTTTTTAGCACTGGATAAAAAGGTGAGCAGTCCTTATTCCAACAAGCTGACTAGCTATGGCTTTGCACAGTGGCATGTGTTAAGTGTAACACCCTAATTTAGAAAGACTTAAGTACACATTTTATCTGGCGTCTTTTCAGAAACCATGTGAGCGTTTTAAACAGCTGCTTCACTGGTGTTCTTGAGCAGGAGATGCTGAAGATGCTTTCTGAACTAGGTCCTGATCATACTGTCAGGGGGAAGAGAGGGGAAGAGGCAGCAAACTGGAAGGAAAAAGACAGATTTCATGATAGGAAATTCGTGCATATTTACATGCAAATTAAGAGAGTCCCCCTCATGTCAGAATAATTATCTCAAATTTGAAATTACTGTAGTCAATAGATATTGCACTTGGGAAAAACGGGCAGGCTGATGTCAGAGGAAAATGCTATAGAGTTGAGCATAAAAGAAAACAGATTTTGAGAATTTCTGCTGACTTTGATTATTATCATCTGGTTGATATAATGGTTGTCTAAGAGAGAAATGTTTTGAGAGAAGGACCTCTGAGCTAGTTTAAGGTGAACATTTGATGTGGCTGGAACAAGACATTCATGTGTGCTATGAACAACTAGGTGCCGTGTTTAACAGGAAGTAGAGTCAGTTTAATAAGACGGCAGAGCAAGTAAATGAGGCTATGGGGATCACTTATCACTTTGTGGGTGTTTTCCACCCATGCACAAATTACAACAGTCCCTGGAGAGTCTTGTCCCATCCCAAAGGTAAAAAGCTGTGTCGTGGCAGCTTTGTGGCAATTTATGTGCAATCGTTAGGGAAGACAAAGTCCAAAAGCTGTATTTTACCCTAGAAGCAGAAGTGGTGAGCAGATGGGGGAATTCCCCAGCCTTGAGCCACCTTTGAGATATTCCAGTCTCTGGGAGCTTCTCATTGGGGTGGAAGGGCCCCCTGTGCCAGGTAACAGACTCCTGCAGAATACATTGCTTTTTCTGTGATGCTCCTCTGGAGGAGATCAAAGCAATCAGCACCCAGTCCTCCCTTGGTACTACAGATCCTAAGGCCACTGTGCAGAGAAAACATCCCCTTTCCCCGTTTCAGTTTTCTCAGACGTGCAGAACTATACATAGTATTCCCATTTCTGGCCTCATTATCTACTTTGTCTATCTTGTATTGTAGCACTTTATTTTCCTTGAGCAACATATTAAACATGCCAACATATCCAGCACAGCTAATTTGCAGACCAGCAAACTTGTTTTCAGCACCTTCTAATCTCTTAGAAAAAGACTAGGCTTTATTTTCAATAGCAGAGACAGTCTGCGAGAAGTCTGGTCTTTCATGTATCAAATCCTGCTCTGCAGCACTACTTGTTTCACATCTAGTGTACAGATCTCCCACACAGGACTTGCGAGAGTGGATACAGTTCCCTGTGCTGTAGGCTGCTGGACTGCTTGGGTGGTGTTGGAAGTTTGTTTTTAAACACGATGAACACAGAAGTCCTGCTTACCCCTTTCTCAAGTGTCACCTCAGCAATCACAAGAAGTTTCTGAAAGAGGCACAGCCAAGTGGCCAGAGTGCAGCGACTGCATGTTCTGGCTGTCTGTCCCTTCCCTGCAAGCTGATCGAGAGGAAGAAGTGAACCTTGGGCCTGTGTTTTGAAAGAATAATAGTTGAAAAAATGAACTAGATACATCGATGGAGGCTAAGTCCTTCGGGGGCTGTTAAATTCTACAGTCCAGGTGCAGCACCAACTCTGGACGTCCCTTTACCACCTCATGATTGGAAGTTAGAAGGGCAGATGGTGGAGGTAATACCACTGCGCACTGGTCTGTAAGTCTATCTCCAGACGATCCTTACTGTCCTTTCTGCCAGGGGCTGTTGTCAGAGGCAGAATACAGAGCTGGATGAATCTTTGATCCAATCCAGTACTGACAGTCTTATATGAAAATCTTGGGTGTTGTCTTCTTAAGGAGGTAAGCAAGTTTCTGTCAAAAAAATTAAAGAGGCCACTCGCACTATTTTAAATACTCATCCCTGTTTATTGCTCTCCTGGTTATGTGTTGTAGAAGACCTCAGAGGATGGAAAGCAAGAACCTGTGCTGCAGGGCATAGAGTGCATGCAACTATGGGTCTAAAAGTTCCTGTAACGCATGTAGTATTATCTGCCACTTCTATCACCTTCTTCAACCCCTGAAGAAGACAAAGATAAATGCTCTTTCTCTCTATGCTAATTGGAAGGAGAAAGGAGATAGCTGGTAAAACCTACTGATAAGATTTAGACAGAGGTGCCAACAATTCCCAAGAAGATGTGGAACATAAAATGTAAAGCTTTTCCCAGAAGAGCAATTTCTAGCCATACTGCTAATTCTGCAAGACAAATGCAAGAGAAGCACTTACTGTTTACTCTCTACAATAAACTTCAAACATGATGGAGACCTCCTTTACTCACTGAGTGTGGGAGGGGACATTGCTGTGATGTCAAATTTGCCCATCACTGATATAGCAGGTTTTACTCTCTAACTTATGGGTTATCATTTGTTACGCAGTTTCTGTTTCCAGACCTTCTGTATAGCACATTGCTAATAAGCTTATTTTCCCTGAAGATAGATATTGATAAATGCTGGGCAGGCAGTGGGCTGCCCTTTACAGTGGACCTTCCTCCCAGTAAAAGCTGTAATGACAAAGCCTCTTTGAAGCAGATGTACTGTAGAATCAAATGGGATCAATATGTTCTGCTTAGGCTGAAGACAGTTAGGCTTACACTGAGAGAAGCAGAGGTGAATTCCAAAAGAGATGTTCCAGGTCTCATATAATGGGGATTATGAGACCACTGAGCCATATAAGATATTTTAAAGCCTATTCAGCAAGCTTGCTGGCAAGCCTGCTGCATAATCAGGTATCAAATGGCCAATGGTGTGGAGTCCGTCCTGATAACTTCCTTGTTTACTGTGATATTGAATACAGGAGTATCCACAAGAGCTTTGGAGAGGGCTACATAAACAGCCCTCTGCCCGTCTGTGTGAATCGCCTTTCCCGTGGCATTCCTGTCAAAATCAGAGCCTGCCACTAGTGGCTCATTTTCCATGAGTGATGAGGCTTTGAAAGGAAGATATAAAAAGAGTTAATGGAAGCAGGGGGACATTTCTGAGTCAGTTGGCCATGTAAATTTTGAGTGGGGCTTCCCAAACATAACTTCAATATTTGAGTTAAGTGAATTAACAAGGAGCTATTGAAGCAATGAGCACTGGATATTTGGCTGCCACATTGTGGTTTTGATCATAAGTACATTGGAAGGACTGTACCAGTCTCCTTTCTGTACTAAAAAATCCTAAAATACCCAATTTGGTGTTTGTTTGTGTTTTGTTTTTAGTTTTTTTTTTTTTTTTTTGTTTGGTTGGTTTGGTTGTTAAGCTTGCAAGATAAACTGTAACTGCCTGTTTTTTTGCATTGATTTTACTCATCCTCTCAGTATTGCTCTCCTGTGACATGATCTAATTCTATCCGCTTTCTTGATGGTAAATGAAAACATCTTGGGAATGCAGTACGGGCACAGGCACAAACTTTAAAAGCAAGGAGTGATCAAAGACAGCATTAGCTAACCACCGAACAAATTCTAATTAGTTTTCAGCTATCTTTATAGAGAGCAAACTAAATGATAAAGAGTAATTATTCATGCAGAGGGCACACAATTTAGACAAATAACTTGTAAAACATAGTAATCAGGCTGCATTGCACTCTCTTAATTAGAATTCATATTTGGGATTGGAAGGAGGATTCTTCTGGTTTAAAAAGGGAGGAAGGTATAGGAATTAGAGAGGAAAAAGCATAATAATTCATCTGGTTATCTGGTTACAAATCCTGTCCAAATGTGGCATTCTTCCCTTGAAGCGTTATTGTGAAGAACTAGCGTGCCCACAGTGAAGCTTGAATATCTTCCAATGTCTGAAAGGAGGCACGCAAAATATTCTAGATGGTTTTGCCCTGTGTGGCGTTATGTGAAGGAAATGTTGCACAGTTAATTTGCTTTCACCAAAGTGGTAAGAGCCACCAGGCCTCCAAGTTCAGTGCAGAGTTTAACCACCTCTTTCCCCAAGATATTAGCATATATTTGTCTGGGCGGTACTTCATTTGTTTTTTGGGTTTTAAACATCTCTAAGTCCTTTATGATGTTTGTAGCACTTCCTAACTAATGTGTTCTGCATATTTTAGCGCTCCCTCCTAGAGATTATTATTAAAGATGTTAAATAAAATTGGTTTGAGCATTTATCCAGCAGCCACTTGTTGTTTGCCTCCCTGCCCTTATAAAGACATTTATGACAACACACTGTATCCATTGCAGTTTTTCTCTCTCCTAAAATTCTGCTGGTGTATCAGTCTTAGGGGGTTCTAATGAAATTTTCCCCAAATTACATTCAAGAGTCTGATATTAAGAATACGAACTTCTGTATAAAATTGGATTTTTAAAAATTGAATTGGACTAACGTCATTTGGTTTTGCTAGCAGTGTAAAGCAGTGTAACTGTTTTCCCCACTTACGCATTTGGTTGACGCTGATTATTATGTGTCATCATGGCAAGGCCCTCTGTTTTCTACTTTGGCTGTTTGTTTCACTGTTTTTAAACGTAGATTTATTGCACCGTACTTGCATATATCTTTTTCCCTCCCTTTCAATGATTAGCAATGCCTTTGCTTTACCACCCCTCTCCCCCCGACTTGATGCCAATTCCTGCTCTGAAATACTGAAATACTCTTTCTGTTATAGAAAATATTAATTCTCAATATTCATACAATAAGCTTGGAAAAGGATACTACTATATTAAAAAAATTATTCATGTATGTACTAATGCGAAAGTAATCTCAGAAAGGAATAATTCATTCAGAATTTTAATAAGACCAGTTAATTTTCTTTCTGAAAATGATCAGATCTATAGCATTCTAATATACATAGAGAATGAATCTTCTGGTTATGATGTTGCTGAGGTCATGCATTGCAAATAAATATTTTTTTTTTTTTATGAGTGCAATCTAACCTTTTAAAGACTCTTCATGAATGCAATATGATGAAAAATGATGGGAAAGCAGAGTGATGTTTGAGGATGCAAGTATGGTTTAGATGAACAGTGAAAATACTTGTAGTGTAGGCTGGGTTTTCACTATGTTAAGGGAACCGGGGACTTTACATAAACTCCAACTAGCACAGAATGTGGCTGCCAGGTTTCTTATGAAAAGGAGACGACAGGAGCACATTTGATTTATTTTGAAAATGTATTGGCTGCCAGTCAAATACCATACTGGTTTTGAAATTGCTCTCCTTGTTTGTAAGGTGTTACATAGTCCCAGCCTTTCTCTTTGACAGTCTTTGTCCTCACATTCCTGGTCAATCTCTGTGATTTACTCAGTTCCAAGAGTCCTCTAAAGATCAAGGACTTTAATTTCTTACTGACAGTTTCTTATACAGAAGATATTAAGATTGTCTCTGATTTTTGCTGCAGCCCTGACTCGGAGAATTTCACTGACCCAACTGAATGGTCACTTTGATTGATTTGCAGCTGGGCACGCTGTTAAATACCTTGTTGAATTAATCTCTCAGCATCACATTGCCTTTGGTAGTTTTGTTATGCAAAGTGAGAGAAAAATCACACTTTTGCTTGTCTGAAAATTAAATACAATGTGGTAACTTCTTTTTCCAGTTTAGCTTTTCTGATGCATTGATTATACATTTAGAAAAAAAAAAAAACAACCAAAACCACCAGAAAAAACCCAAACCGCCAAGGGTTAGTTTTCTGTGCCAGTCATTGTGCAATATTTCATGACAGCTGGTAGGAACACATATTTTTGTCTCATGTAAAAGACCTAATCTGATTTTTAATTTTTTTTTTCTTTCAATTGCCATACAGGAGATCTTTACAATTCATGACAGTTTTTGTTTTTTGTTTTTTTTTTAAATTAGTGTCAGATATGCTTGTGAATTTGTTTCCCCATTGTAATTTTTTCTCCATGTGGTTGTTGTTTTCTGTTTTTCTTTTCCTTTGCTCTCCTTTTTTGCATGCAAAAAACTTATAGAACTTTCTATTCTCCGGTCATGATTTTACATGTCAAAAATGAGTCTTTCTGCCCTCTCACTCACACATATAAAGAAACATTCCAAACTTGTGATAAATTAGAGTGGTAATGTTTTAATGCTCCACATTTTACCATGTTTCTTCAGCTTTAGAAAAAACATTTAAGCTCTTTGGAGTGTGCAGCTCTTAGCATGACAGAGTGACATCAGGGGGTGGGGAGGAGAAGAAAAAAAAAATATATCAGGTGATATATCTTTCTCAAGGACCGGCATCTATATATCAGCTTTTTCTTTTTCTTTTTTTTTTTTCTTGAAGAAACTTTTATCTAAAAAGACAAACTCACCTTGCTGTCTCCATTAAAAAGGTGATGGGTGGGACTGGAAACTGTTGACTTATTTTTACAAGCAGTTTATGCTTATTTTCTCCTAGTCACTAAGGCACTAGATTTGTTCTTTTTTTCCCACAAGGATATCATCTTTCCTACTGTTGTTTAATGTTTTACAATTTAATTAAGTTCATTCCATAATTTGAAAACCATGAATAGGCGTTTTTTCAAACTCAAATAAGATGGTAGCTTAGGATCAAATAGGCCACCGCTAGTGCCACCCACTACTCTGACCTAAAAGGGACTTGCAACCTGTACACCTGTGGTGCCCCGGCTGCTGAACAAAGCTTCTGTTAACTCCCAATTTCCAGACTTTTTGAACTTGTGAGATGTTTTTCTGAGGAGATGGATTTTCAACACCACCAACCTAAAAAACCCCAAAACTTAAAAAAGGATCTGATTACTGGCCAACCCTTTTATAGGCAGGTACTATGTAGAAAGAGAATGGATTATCTTAAGTTTTGCTACTGATTAAGTACATGAGAAAGTTAAAATAAGTGCCCTCTGCATATTCTTGCCTTTTGCATGCAGAATATAGTTCTACAAAAGTAATAATAATGAATCCCTGCTTTCCCTTTTGCCTGACCACCAAAAATGCTTTCTCTCCCCAGGGAGATAGACCAAGATGCTTAGCCAAGGGTGTGTTTTATTTCTCTCAGTACTTCTGCTGCTCTTTTTTCCTTAAACCAATATGGTGTGTACTCACAATTTTTTATAAAGTACAAAATACGTATACACATAGCTGGGCATAGTTACAGTTTTGCGAAGCTGGGTTTCTTTCCAATAGCTTCTGTTCCCTTCTCTCTTGCTCTTATTTTATATTTTTAATTTTTTTTTGGACAGATTGTCCTTGCTTTATTCTTCTTTCAACACTCCATAGTAAAGCTTCTGTCCGATTTATCTTTTGTTTAAGATATGTGCATGGGTTTCATAGTTGTACTAAAGAGGGAATTAATGGTGCTGACTTCTTTACACAACCATGTCAATACCTCTTATTTCATATTGGAAATATCCCTTCCATGTTATGCTGCTTCTTTCACTGAGCAGCTGTAATTTTGCTAATTCCCTAAGCTTGGTGCTATGCACAAATGAAGGGAAAGATGGAGAGAATTTCTGGAGGGAATTTCTACTTGTGGTCAACCTGGAATATGCAGAGCTCTCCTGGGCAAAGTTAGAGTGCTTTGGGGGTAAAACAAACAAACAAACAAACAAACAGACTCTTCATTGTAATTTTTGTTTTTCTGGATCAAAATTAGGAGTGGTTTGCCTTTGGATCTTGTTTCATTTGGACTTGCAACAAGTGGGGTGGAGCAAGGAGAATTCTATGAAATAAGCCTGGCTTTGGCCCATTTTTAGATGAAAAGCAAGTGAATAAACTCACGTTCTGCAGCAACAAGTTTTCATATTATTTTACTTTACGCTTTTTAAGTGCTTACACTTCTTTTCTCAAATTGTCTCTTTGAATCCTGTATTGTCTTCAACCCACCTCAACAGTTCTATGCCTGGCAGTATCCCAAAGACAGCAGCAGCCTCTCCCATGATGGGATGGCAGGATGAGAAAACAATAAAGAAAATCCAAACATGCAAAGAAGGTATTACTACCTTTCTTAATGCATGCCTTTTGCAACCAAATAACCAGTATTTACAAACAAGGAAAAAAGCCTTATAAAATGCCATCTAGATGCTAATACTTTTGCTCCCTTTTTTGGTTGCTTAATACATAATAATGATCCTCTTCTGCATGAGCTCCCTTTGATATTCAGACTCCACTGCAATGAACTCTTTTCTCAGAGAGGAAAGCTGTAGTACCAAATGGGAGTGAGTAAACACAAATATATACAACAAAGGCAGTCCTGAGCTTGATGTAACTTTACTAGCAACAAGTAGGAAGAACTCAACATAACTATATACTATAAATCAGTATAACTATAGAAGCACCATTAGAGGGAGCCCTGTTACTTAGTCCAATAGTTTATACGACAGACTTATAACCAGTTGCACTTTTCTGATTTGAAATTGGAAAAAAATATGGGATTAAAAAAATAGCTTTGGTGCTAAGCACAGACATCAAGAGAGCACTCTGAATGTGGGTATCTTTCTCACTGAAAGAGTATTTTGGTTTCACCCTGTTTATTTCATGCTGCTCCATATAATAGCATCTATAAAAACTCTAAAACTGTGACTTGGTCCTTTTCATCTTTCCTGTTCTCCCTTCTCTCCATCTCCGTCAAAGTATTGAGACGCTTTAAAGCGTCAATTTCTTTATTCTTTTAAAGATGTGCTGTTTGTCCCCCTTTTTTTTGCGCACAATGCACATGTATGTCTATACTAACTTTCAGCATAGGAAAACATGGGACCTGGAATTTGAAGATTTATTCTATAATGTTCTCCCTACAGAATGCAAAGTTGAAAGAAAATAAAAATGTATTTTAGGTTTAGCTAGAATTAACAAATACTGATGATATGTAGAAACAGTATAACAGAATGAGAGAATATCACTACTCTCCTACTTTATTTATGTCCACTTTACAGTATATGAGCTGTAATTCTTCAATAATGGGAGGATTTTTTTAATTGCATATTCCTATTCATTGTCTGAATCCTTCAATAGCTTATTAATTGGCTAAATACTAATCATGTGGTCCTTGAAAGGTTATTTCAGTTTTTTCTTTCCTGCAATAGAATTGACTAGAGTTCCCAACCTCTGCTCTACACAGTCCTTAATGTTCCTTCTTGAAGGGGTTTATTATTTGTTTTATAAAAATAAACTGGCAAAGAAAAGGGACCTAACTGGTGTCTCCACCAAAGGACAGGTTGTAGTGAATGTTAATCTCTTATAAGAGATAACGACACATCTATGCAGCACTTTGGTATCAGGCACAAATTCTTAGGAAAGCAAGCTTTGCTGGCTGTGCCGTTAACATAGCGACTGTTATCTCTCAGGGGAGTTTGCTTATGAAGATACCCCGAGATGGGATCATTATCAACTTTTTAAATTCTTGATCCTAGAAAGCCAATAAATTTCATCTGTCTAAAAGTAAGAAGACACAAGAAATAAGTAAACACAGGAAGGGAAAACCGGGCTCTGCTTCCTATGTCCGAATCTGAAGAGAGGAGCTAACTTGTTTCTGTGCCGGGGCTGGGCTAGAGACCAAGGCTGTGCCTAGCACATACCATACTACAGCGCGGTATTTCTGTAGCGGCCATCGATTGCCAAGTGCTGAGTGCTGGAGTGAGGGAGAGCGCTCATTGCCTTCCTCTGTGGCTCTGCACTTCGGTGTCATACATCCCAAACCAGGGCATTTATTGGCTTTGAGCACTTGATATGAATAAGTGAACCAATTTATAAAATGGAGTAGCCCCCATCTAGTTGCCGCAATTGTAATATTCCTTGAGTTCCTAAATAAATACAGACTGAATGAAGAATATCATCCGTATTCGAGCAAACAGCCATTAGCACCGGTTTTCTTTTCCTCCTCTTGTGTGGCCTCTCTCGTTACACTTGTGGTAGCTTGTCAGCACTTTCCTTAAAGGTAACACAAAGCCCCCTGAATCTCCCAAACAATGAAAAATGAATTACCATAATGTATAATAAATAAGAATCGCCTCTTAAATCAGTCAGTGGCTATGTTAAAGGGGTCCCAGAGCCTTTTTCATTTCCAGAGCTGATGTGTGAGTTAGGTCACACTATCCCCAGGAAAGGTGGCCGGGTTGGAGGGGAAGGGGGATTTCTTAATTTTTTTTTTTTTTAAATTGCGAGGGGACGGAGCAGGAGCATTTAGAGAAATGAGTCATAAGGATCAACTCAGGAGCTCAGGAATAACAGACAAAGCTGTGAAATAAATTTTAATAATAAACAGCGGTGTTTCAAGTTAATTAGTCTAGACAACCTGGTGGCAACACACTAACACCTTGGCTCACGCTGAGGAGTGCCTAACGCAGGAATGTGCTCCACTGATCTGAAGCCCTTCTCCACCATTGCCTTTTTTTTTTTTTGGTCCCTTCCCAGCAATCTGTGGGGCTATCTCTGAGGCCAGATCCCATGCAGTGGTAAGATAGCCAAAGCCTGGCCCTTACGAGAAACTGAAATATTTCTTCCTGAAAGTTCAAAGGAGATATGAAATCTGAGTGTTGGCAAATGTGGGCAATAGTGGGGGTAAAATGTTGGATGCAAATAAGAAATTAGTTAACTAACACTGTTATTTTCTTTGCCTGAATTTCCTCACCCTCCCTGGCAAGCGTCTTTAGTGAAAGCAGCCAGAAGAGACGCTGGGTAACTTGAAACTTCAGTCACTGGTGGCAAATACAGCAGAATATTAGTGGCAGGACTTTCCTGCATTTATTGTGGAGGAGCACTGATTGCAGGCAATTGTATTGATCCATTCAGCCATTCATTTTACTTCATTGGAAAATGAATTCTGACAGGCTTTGGCAAGAACTCATTAGTCTGCAGCTTAATGCCTAATAAACTGTCATCTCTCCCTTAAAGGAGTAGGACCAATAGCCAGGCTAGGGATGCAAGGAAAATCTGAAGACTTCATTCTTCTCAGAAATTAGATTAATAAAACGCAAGATGATAGAGGAGCAAACAAAAAGGAATACATACATGAAATAAGTAAGCAAAGCAGCTAGATGCAAAAAGGAAAGAAAAATTATCAAAAAAAAAAAGGGAGGGGAATTGGAATTTAAACCTATATCAGAAATTAATTATTTCACTGTGGCAAAAAGTATGAACCTCTTTTGGGTGGTGTTGGGGCACCACCTTCAAAATTTTGTAAAGTGATGTTATTTTTGGTGGTTTCAATGGTATCGTTTCCTGTGCTCTAGAGAAATACTGTTTAAATGTTATTAATATGTTAATTATCAATACTTTGTGAATGTGAGGAAAATTCCTTTAAAAAAACAACCAGCACAGAAAAAAGCCATATGTGCACACTCAACTCAATGATTGATTGGCTTATTCATCTCCATCTCTCTGCTTTCAGATGCTGAGGTCAACCATTTGAACAATAAAAAGAATTTTCTCAGGCTGTGATAAACGCTTTGACTACAGCATGATTTTTTAAATAATTTTTGGTGTGTTTTCAGATGTGATTATATTATATTACCTGTGTTCTCCCAGGAAAGCTCTTGCCATTAACTTGAAATGCCATCTAAAAGAAGAGGAATTGACTTGTTTTGCTTCCTGTTCTAGATTGATAATCTCGCTTCTGCCTCTATGGTACGTACTGTGTTAGAGGTTCTGTCCTTTCTGTGTCTACTCTTAGTTTGTAAAGTGTGTAGGTCTTTGAAGGACCGTAGCCATCATTGCTTTTACTCTGGGTAAAAGTATAGGAAAGATGGCCACAGGTGGTATGTAAAAAGGTCCTGCACAAACATATGGGAAACCCGGTGAAATGCTTACTGTTGCTATTGCCGGTATAGCAACTACTGTAATAACATAATCTTATTCCAACTCATTGTCAAACTGTTGTCCAATCCACTCACTCACAAGTAAAATCCATTTCCTTCATGTTTTATGATAGAAGATGGCTTGATGAATTCAGTTGGGAATACTACAACTACTCCAGCTAAGTGAAATGAAATGGTAGTTCCCTTTCTTTTCTAATGCAGCAAATCCAGGTCTTCTGTCCTCTGTCCGTATATGTGACAGTGGCCATGCCCCAGTGCATCTGTTCCATCACAGCAAATGTATAGGGGCATAACCCAGCCTCAAAAGCTTCTTCCCTTCCCACATTCCCCAAAAGAGTTTTGGCCTCCTGAAGTTGCTGATCTCGCAGTTTATGGAGAAAAGAAGTATCAAGTGGTGTCAGATCCTACGTGCAGTATGGTGAGCCTAGTGAGAGTTAATGTCTGAAGCAACATTTATCTGCGGCATAGCATGGATTCTCTATGCTAGAAAAGATTTGGCAGTTTGCTATTCTGGCAAACTTTCCTAGTGTAGCCACAGCTTATACTGGAAAGCTAGTGTTTTGTCTGTATGTAGTTTATACCATTTCCCTGAATGAAATGTGCTATACTGGCAGACTCCTTCCCACTCCCACCCACATACAGCAGCATCTACTTTGGCATTCAGTATCCAGCAGAAGTTTTGACTATAGATCTATTAGTGTAAGAAAAATCATGCTCCTCGGTATAAAGGGGGCTGAAAGAAGTTCATGTAAGAGTTGGGTAGAAAGCTATCTCTACACTGCAACCGTATGGGAAAATTGTAAGTTTGTGTGCTTGGTGAGGTGAATTACCAATGCTACTGGTGCCAGAATAGTACTCCAAGAATTGTACCTGAAC
The DNA here is from genome assembly GCA_026546715.1 of Gallinago undulata. Classification (NCBI taxonomy): domain Eukaryota; kingdom Metazoa; phylum Chordata; class Aves; order Charadriiformes; family Scolopacidae; genus Gallinago; species Gallinago undulata. The sequence goes on along the minus strand of JAOTQQ010000003.1, from coordinate 1,297,259 downwards.
TGGTTTGCTACTACATTTTCCAGGTGGAGAGCCCAGAGGCATTTCTTCTCTTGTGTTGCATAAGATTGGTGGGTGAGAAACTACTGCCATTGATCAGCTTACTCTTACAAATAACCCTCTTTTCCCTTACAAACACCCCCTCCCCTTTTCCTGAGGGGATGTGGAGTTTGAAATGCTGATGCACAGAAGTCCCTGTCTCTGTTATCTCTTTTTATGGTTCTCTTTGAAGGGGAGAATTTCCCTGCCTGTGGCTGAGATAACAGAGAGATGCTAAGTGGTGGGATTTTTCACAGCACTTGACCATATGCAATAAAAGGTCAATTTGGACACACATCCCAGTGAACTTGGAAACATCAGAGATTTGCTGGTTTAATGTGGAAATCAAAGTGTTTCAATAGCTCACCCAGTAGAGCTATTACCTCCTAATTGCCCTTTTCTTCATTTGCCCCCCACCTCTTAAAAGAGCAGTGCCTTACTACTTACTTTTCTTTTAAGTTTAGAAAATTGTGAGTAGGTGGACTGGGATTGATTCCTGCTTGTCTCTAACAGGAGAATGAGGGCTCACAGGTGAGGACTGTGGGAACCAGCTCCAAAATCCCATGTTCTCCAAGAGATGAGCAGAAGAACCTCTGGACCAAGGACATTTTGGGTGTTGGATGTTCACATGGGCTGCAGCCAAGACCAGAGAAGGACTCATGAAAGAGGCCCTCTTTACTGAGCAAACCAGACTGAGGATGGGAATCAGCAAAGCTGAAAATAGTTGGAGACTGAAACAGTGTATTGAGAGTATTCAACATGTTTGCTCTTTTTATTTAATTCTTTTATTTCCCTGTGTGCCAACCAAGAGACTGTTGCAGACTAGATAGGGGTTAGATGCACCCCAGTATAGCTGTTCTTATGTTCTTGTGCATATGGGGTTAAATCAGGACAGATTACAAATTTATAGACCCAGAATACATCCATCTTGTAAAGTTCCTACCATTAAGCAGTAGTTTATTCTTTGCAGAAACACTCAGAAATTAAGGTTCCTATCCAGGTACCTCCTTGATAAAGAATGCTTGGCACAGTTGAAATTTTCAGTTTTTGAGTAATATATTCTTGGGAGCTGGAGATAGCAGCACACAATAAATTTTTGTTTGGTTTTGGCTTGGCACCTAAAGCCAGCTGACTGAGGCTCAGTAAAAGGAAATTTGGCATTGCTGCTATTTAGGACACTGGCTAATGCAAAGATTTTGAATATCAAAAACAAATCAGAAAAAATACTTCATCTTCATAAGGTGGTCCCTAGGCTCAGTCATGCAACCTTTGCTCATGCAGAACAAATTTCTCATACAGCTTATTCACATTAGGGGAAAAATATCATGATTGGACCATTTGCTTGCCAGGTTTAGAAGGTTTCTCTGACAGTAAGGAACCCTGGTGTGTCCTTCCTCACTTAACCCCTTGCTCTGTCCTGTCTATGATGGTTGGAGTCATGACAAACTCATGAGGATGGAGGCGCAGAAGTCAGGGCTGCTCTGGGAACCATGGGGGGAAGCGCAGCCAGGGCTCTCCCAAAATACGCCTGAGTTGCACACATATGAACCCTCCTGCTCCAGCGTGTGTCCCACTGCCAGGGCGGCTGTCAGCAGGCCACTCGTTTGTCAGATTCGCCCTCCAGCATCTGTTGCTTCATTGTTTTAGTTATATTTATTTAAACCTTTGTCTCTTCTTTGTCCTGCTTTCTTCCCCTCCCCTTCACCCCTTATTTTGTCTGGTTTTGTCTTTTCCTCTCTCTCAGACTAGGGACTGGGCTGTGCCAGCGAGGCTGCACAGGGCCAGGCATGGTGCTGGGCAGGAGGTGGAAGGGTCCCAGGGAACTCTGGCCTGTACCAGTGAGGGCAGCTGCATTTTGGCTCTTGGGTTGCTGCTTCCCAGCCTCAGGGAAGGGAATGGGGCTGCGCCCTTCCAAGTTGTGAGGAGGCTCTTTATGGGCAACGAGCACCTTGGAGATGGCACGGCCTTCTCTGGGTACTGGTGGTGGCCTGCTATCAGCAGGCCGAGAAGGGGCAGGACCTTTGAAAGCCCTTTGAAGCAGTGATCAGGACATTCTGGGCGGGGGGGTGGGGGGTGGGGGGTGGGTGTTGCTGTTCACAAATGGCCATGATACTCCTGCACGTTTGTGCTTGGTGGCCACTGTGATACCAGGTGGCCCGGGAGCCAAGAGTGAGGGCTGCAGTGCAGGCCAGGCCCTGTCTGGGCAGCCATCTTGTGGCCTTGTGGCTAGGGAGTGGAGCAGCTGCAGGGGCTGTGGGGAAGCAAATCGAGTTTCCATTTTGTCAGCACAAATTGTATCACTTCTTTCTTTCTGCGCCTCTAAAAATGCGGTTTGCCTTAGTTTGGAGGCTACCTTGCCCTCAGCAAGTAAATAAATGCCAACAAAAATAAAAAGGAAGCACAAAACAATAATGAGGCCTGCCACACGCCAGCTTTAGCAGCCTCTTGAGGCTGGATGGGAAAGCAGAGTGTAAAGGGCCGAATCCTGCGCCTTGGCTGCTGGGCTGCCATGGGGCCTCTCCACCCCATGGACACATTTGTCCACTGAGGGGTGGCCCTTGGCCAGAGGATCCCACAGGGCACGGCCAGTGAGGGCAGGCTGCCGCCTCCAGAAAAGCAGCAAACGCCCCATGGTAGTTGTGTGTACACAGGCAATGGTGGTGGGCAAGCAGCTGGAAGTAAAAGCTGCCACACTGCATTGCTAACACGCAGTGAGGGCAGAGGCAGACTGAAGGTAGAATCAGTGAGATTCTAAGATTTTATGTACTAAAAGTCAGTAAGCAAAAACCACATCTGGAGTGACATTTAGATTTTCTCCAGCTTGCAAATTGCATATAAATTTGCCTAATTGAAACACCAGTGGAAGTTTTACTTCTTACCTACCATTTCTTGTAGAATGTTTAAAGATTTTTATTTTTTTACCACTTGATTTGTAAATGAATGGACATATCACAAAAAGAAATATACTTTACCATTGAAGGACAGGGGAATTTACTGGCAGAAATTTCTCATTTTTTTTCCTAAATAATGTATTACTGCTAAAATAAGTGGTAGAAAATAAGAATTGTGTATGGTTTTTTAAGGACACTGAACAGTTAAATACTTAAGTCCTGAGTAAACTGAAAGAGATTCCACTGTAAATGGAAAGAGCCTGAAAACAACTTTAAAGGGAATTTTATGTGTGAAGAAGGAGATACACTTTGCATTAGCCATCCCAACTACACACTTGTTAGGAGAAAAAAATTATGTCACACGTTACTTACCTCTGTTTGAAAAATTTACCGCATGTGCTTTCCCATCAAGATGGTGGTAGGTTAAATACTTAATTTATTTTTGCTGTATATGCTTGTTCTCTCTGATGTTTCATGCCAAACTGCTGTGGTAAAAAGAAGTCAAATATATTAAAGACGTATATTTTAATTAAAACTATTAGAAGAAACATATTAATGTTCCTTTTTTTATTAATAGCAGATTGTTGGCCAACTAGGCAGCAAAGTTATTTATTCGCAAGACGTATGTTATGCTATGGAGTAATACTACAAGTAGGACATTGCATGTGATAAAGTGGTTCTGCTGGCAAACTGCTTCACTGCTGCTGCGTTATGGTAGCACTGGGCAAATACTCTTCTGGTGCAAACTGGTGTTGCCCTGCCAACACTTGCAGGCTAGGGCTAGTTTACCTCAGGCAGGTGTCTGGCCCTGAAAGCAAAGCTATCAATATGACCACATTTGGTGTGAGTAGAAAGAAATTGCTTCTGTGATGAACTAATTTAGGGCTGTTATCTGTGAAGTGGTCAGAAAAAAATAAGGTAATGACATGTTGTGCGTGCCAGCTTTCTTCTAGGGTTAAACATAAAAGTAATTTTTCTTTTAACTTTTTAATAGCTTAAGTGACTAAACCAGGCAAGAAAAGTAATGAGTTTGGTCACAATAGTATCAGAGAGAATTATAATAAAAGAGGTGTTACTGATACAACCTAGGCTATTTTTATAATTTTCTTCCCTTGTTCTCATCTTTATCAGTGTGTTTTATGTAAACCTGACACATTTATATATGTGAAACAGATGCAAAATGAAGCAGTTTTTTCTTCAGTTATGACCATGTTTTTTCAATCATGGACATGATTTATGGAAATGTTCTTTGCTGTAAAAAATTTCTTTTAAAATCCAAACCACATTAATTATAAATCTAACATTCAATTTCTTTTGATACTTTGGGGAATGTAGGGAAGTAAATTTTTAACGCAAATAAAATGTTTCTTTACATTAAATGTTGAGATGAAACCAGCACAAGACTTCTCAGTGAAACTACAAGAGAATTCAATTAGATGTTGAGAAAATTAACTCTCTTTTTAGAAAAATATTGTATGTCTCATATTTCTATCTGCTATGGTGTATTTGGCACTCCTGGGGCCAACCAAACTGTGAAAAACTATTGATGTTGGCTCCTTGGCTGATCAGCCCATTCAGACTTGAGCTCAGTTTACTGTGGAACAAACTCTAAACAATTTGCAGTTCAGAAAAGTTGTGCAGAAGTGTAGGAACTGCCTGAGACTGAGCAGTATCACCAGGAGAATTGGTAAGGTCAGCAGCTGGAGAGAATATTTTTCTCCTGGACAATGCCAAACTATATAATATGCACAGCACTGCCAACTATGATGACTTTATCACATCTCTTACAAGGCTTAGGGTTTTTCTTCACACCTCAGCTCTTGAAGCATGTACAAATCTAAGTTTCCATTTTTTAAATAGTGGGTTTCTAGTCCTTGTGATTACAAACAAAAGCTTGGAAATGTTAACCGTAGAGGCTGAACACCCAGAAAGCAAATAAAACAGTCGTATTTTTCTTAAATCTCACTTTAAAGCCAGTCTCATGATTTTGGGCATCTCATTCACAATTTCAGGGTGTGCAGATCTGGCTATACTGAATACCAGGAAGATAATTCAACTTTACAGAATTAATCCCTCCTGATAGAAGGTCTCTGTGGTGCTCTGGTGGTCTGCAGTGAACTGCTGCTTTTCTCCTCTCTGTGTTTCCACCTGCTATTTCTCATAAAAAGAAAGATAAAAATACTTGACGTTCTTTCACTGTATTCCTAATGCCAGTGCACTACGCATTAATCAACAACACTGTGGGAGTTGAATTTACATTTTCATTTCTCCCTAACTATTCAGTTGTCTGTGGGATGTTGTCTCAACTTGTGTTTTGTACAATGAAGTATTTTTAAGGTATCTGTCTCAAGATCATTTCCAATTTCAGTATTGTGACATTAAAATTGTTCATTAAAATGTGAAAGGAAGTGACTTTTGCACAGTCTTTTAAGAGTAGGCAGTGGCAGGGGGTCTTTTTGACCTGAGCTGGGAGAATGGTCAAAATTAGCTTTGAATTTGTGCTTGAATTAGCTTTTTATGAAAGTTATTTCCCTACCTAGCTGTGCTCCACTGGAGATTGGATCCCTGTTCTCATTAAGGCTTCTGTGTAGCTGAAAGCTCTGATAGAAGTGTCAGGGAGGACAAGAGAGGTTTGGTTTCTGTGGAAGAAAGGAAGGAAGGAAGCTGTGAGTCCCGGTATCTGTGTAAAACAAAAGAAGCACCATGGAGTCTACAATTGATCCCCCAATAAACCAATTTTGAAAGCCCTGGCTTCCCATATCCCCCTCTTCACTGTCTTCCTTTGATAGGAACAGGAGGTAGGAGCTCCCCAGGAGTGTAAAGATGTCTGGTCTGGGAAACATGAAAGAAGAAAGCTTGTATGTTTATTTTGCACGCCATAGATTTTAGGACCAGAAAGCCTTTTCTTTTTTTTTGTCTAATTAGAAGATAATATCTTGTTAAAAAGTATATGTTTGGAATCTTCAAAGAGGCAAAAGCAAAACAAATCCTCCTCTTGACCTGTAAATACAATTTGAAAAGCTACAACAATTCATTGAAGTTTACTGTGATAACTTGATTTTGGCCTCAGACTAGAAGATTTGGGTACTTTGGGAATTGTAGGAGTCTTGAATCTCACTGGTAAACTGTGAGGGGAGAAGTATGAAAGCATGGTGCAATGCTGACAGGGTGGTATGCAGCATTCCTGCGCATCGGCAGTGTCAAAGCGTGGAGTTTATGACTGCTGTTTCTTTCTCCTCCATCAGTAAACACAATCTCTCCACTCCCTGAACTTAAATCAAACCGCTGTAAAGCAATTCGTGAGTAACCAGGGTAAAATTTCCACTGAATTAATCGTATATCTGGTCCAACATATTTAAGATATAAACAAAAGAGGATAGAATAAGACCAGCCAGGCATGTAAACATTTCCAAAGTGGTTGTTTTCCAGATAGTTTTTGAGCCACAACTGGCAAAAAACAGAGTGGTTGCACAAAGCTAGCTTTGAAAGAAATGGATTGTCATCAGTTTACACCAGATGAGGGTATGATCCCACATATTTTGTGACTGTCTGTTTAAAACATATCCAAATGTCCCTGGAAAATATTTTTCCATTGGAAAAAAAGGGCAAAAGCATATCTATGAAAAAGTTGGGCAATCTTTAATAGACATTCTAATGAAAATAATCCTACTACTCTTAAATAAAAGAAAGGGGCTTTAAATCTACATCCAGTGTCCTTATCTGGCTTTCCAGAATATGTATGAGAACAATGATTTTTGTGACAGATTTCATTTTCTTACTTGAAAGTGTAGTAAAAATAAGAAGGACAAGTGCTAATAAATCAGATCAAAAGCAGAGCTGTTGAAGAAGCTGAAGGCACAGTGATTTGGGAAAGAGTAAAAGTCCAGACATTTCAGGTGTGGTTCAAAATCTTTATGATACACAGTGCACGTAGTGCAAAAGGTAAAATGGTGACAGTAGAGCGGGTCAACAGTGGAATATTTGAAATCCAAACTTGAGATGTGTGAACAAGTTATGAAATGATGAAAATGTTCTCATAATATCTAAAATCCAGTATACAGTTGTTCTTTGGGAAGTTTGAATTGTGTTGTTGCATAACACCATTTTCTAGTGTTGTGTGGAATGAATCCAGAGTGAAGTCCCAATGTCTTTCTTGCTTCACACATAGTCACTGGAGATTTATTCAAATAATAAGCTTCAGATCAGAGGATAGGAATGCCATTTATTGCCCTCCTACAGTACTTAGAGGAAGAACGTGTATTTAATTTGTTTGACTTTGAGTTTCTTCCTCAAGGCACATTTTTAATACTGGTAGTATGCAAAGTGTATTCAAACCTATGGAGATATTTGTGAGAGTGGCTAGAATCCATATTTCCTATAAAGACTTGGCCTGACGTGGTTCCTATAAAGCCTTTACCTGAGAAAAAGGCTTAGAGTCTTTCCGATTAAAGTCAGTAGTGACCTTAACTCCGGGTAAAGGGAACATATTGAATAATAGAGAGTTATGTTTCACGTAAGTGACTTTGAAGTTTTGGGAAGATAACATGTTAGAATGCATCATTTCCTGGTTGCATTTTTCTTACCAGTGCATAAGTAATTTTTTGTTTTATTTTGTGCATTCTTCCCAATGGTCCTGCAGAACAAGTTAGGGACTGATTCTTGTGAAGCACAATTTGTAGTCAAGCGAAGAATTGGCAGCAGTGTATTTTGGATTAAACTGATTCCGAAAGGGTCTAAACAGTTGCAAATGCCAGACTGCAGCCTTGAAAGTTCAGATGAGATGAAAGGGCCGAACTGGTTGGAAAAGCATCTCAAAATTCATTCTCTTCTCCAGGTGACTTCATTCCCAGGTTTTTTGAAGGGACATGTTTTATCAGTATAAGCTCTGAAAAATTTCCAAACAATTAATTTTCACAGTGTTTCTCTAGCCTAGTGAAATATTTTGCTGATGGAGAACACAAGTGCTCCTATGACCTCCATAACCTGCTAGTACGGGTGCTGGATATCAAAACTGAGTCCTTGCTTGGCCTTGGTTCAGAGCCAGGACCTACAAAGCAGTCTTCTGCATGTCTGGCAAGCATCCTTAGCTACCAGACTATTTGTTATTTCTGGATGTGTCCCTGATTTTCATTTTGTAGCTGTCCTGCTTTGTATTAACTAACTCTTCATTAGGCAGGGAGGGAAGCAAGAAGAGTTGGAAACTCCAATCCTTGGTTTTGTCACTCCCTTGGTACATTAGCTAGAGAAACTCCTAAACACTGGCTTACGAAGTTCCAGATAGCAAAGCTGTAAAGCTCCAGCTGCCAAGATCAGGAATTTGTCTTCTCTCTGTTAACTTCAAAACAGTCTCCTGCAGATGGAGGACTGAACAGCTTTGTGTAGTTTAGCCCCCAGCTGTTTCCTCTTGGCGAGGTGATGGTATTGCTCACCTCCTACTGGAGGTTGTCCGTATTATATAAATATATATGTTGGGGAGCAAGTCCATAAATGCCACTATCAGAAGTTAGTCCAGATTGATTGTTCACTTCCTTCTGGCTATGAGAGAGGTGGCAACTGATTTTTCAGCCAGTCTTGGAGCCAGGCCTGGGACCTGACTCTGACTAGTTAGGCAATTATCTGAAGCTGTTTTTGCCAGCTTTGTACTTCAAAAGATAGCACTTTGAAGTTTCATTAATTCTTGTTTCATAAGATTGTGCCTCATTAGTGCATGCTTAATTAGTTCCTGCTCTGTAAGCTGATGCTTTGAACATTTAAAAGCTCGTGCCTTTTTTTTCTTTGACAACTAGCAAGTCTGTTTAATTGTTATTGTACATTTTATCAGTTCCCATGGTGCAACAGTTGGTGAAACATGCAATTTTATTACAAATTCAGGAACTTTTAAAATGTTCCTTCTAGTTAGTTCTCTATTAATGTCCTTTGGGCAAAACAAAACCCTTCAGTGCGGTAAATAGAGAGCATTTGAGTAAACGTAATGGGCTTGAGGGAGCTGATGCAGTTTTCTATGATGGCATTAGAGATATTGTCGTACTTGGTTCCATAGGACTAGTCAGTTGTCTCTGGAGATAAAGATTGAAATAGAGGAGTGGCTGCCTCTCGGGTGTGACGCCCTTTTGTCACGAAGCACTGAACGTGCCAGTTGGAGTCCTTCGATACAGCCGCTCAGCCAGGAGGGCTGCCTGAGAATAGGGTGTTGTATACAACCCTTGTCCTCAGTCTGAGTAGAGCAGAAGGCACCAATTACAAATCACTCCCCTCATATTTATTTTCACAAAAGACCCAGACTAACATGCTCGTCTAAGTACTGATAAAAAGTTGAGGCTAGCGAGTTATGCTTTAAATGACTGGTGCAGAGTAGTTATATATAGAATGATTAATTTTTTTAGAGAAGCCAAGGGCTGTCCTTAAGTTTACAAGACACCTCAACAGCAGGTGGGAGCAGACAGCAGGTGAAGATTCATATCTCCCTGCAGAGGCCGAGAGCTGTCAGCAGAGCTTTCTGAACATAAGCATTAAATGAGTATTCTATGCAAATAGTGCTATTCCTTCCACCAAGGTTTAAGTCATATATCTGGCACACTACCTGCAGATGACAATGACTTGTTTATTTTATTAGATCATGTGCTACTCTCCCAAACTCAAATAAATTACTCATTTCTAAAGAATGTCAACAACTAATGAGTGCTTGAACTGTTCACAAAAGCTCAATGCTCTCTGGAAGGCTGGGTCTGTTATTACTACAGGCTGGTACATTTAATTGTGTATATAACATATACAAATGAGAGCCATTTCTGCATCTTTCGCTTTTGTAATGCTTTTCCTTTGAGCAGGCTGTGGTAAAGTACAGACCAATTGGCATGACCAACGATAAACTTAGTCGTATACACAGCAAAATTGTTTACTATATTTCTCAAGGAAGAGAAGTCATTACAGCCCAGAGTTCGTCTGTAGTTTGGATGGCAAGATTGCTTCAAGTTTCTGGCTAAAAATCTACAGTATGATTGCTCTGTTCACTTCTAAAATTTGAGTAATGGATGGCTTAGAATAAACTGGACAAAAACAGTCAGGAAAGATTCTAGGTACTGTTTAATTTTGTATTTTCTCTTAGTCTTTTATGCACTAATTGGGACTGTGAGTGTTACGTCACCAGATCGCTTCTAATTATATTTGTTTGGATAACAAATTATCTTTCTCTGGAAAATATTTACTTTTATGTTCTGAAACATGGTGCATTTGAACTGTGAAAGCTATGCATGTGGGGTTTTGGGGGGTTTTTTGTGTTTGTTTGTTTCTTTTTGTTCTTAGTAGTAGGGTGAATTTGCCATGTCTGCAAAGTGATTAAAATTACCTAATAAAGAGATGAGAACAGAGATAATATTTTTAAAGTTATGAAGCAGCTGTCAGGGAAGAGAAACCATCACAAGTTTTTCAGCAGCTCTTCTAGAAAAGCTACACAGAAGTTGAAGTTCTCCTTTCTGTATTTATTTTCAGTCAATTCCCAAAGGTCCAAAGACAAGCATCTGTGCATCATTGTTCTTACCTGGGGACGGGAAAAGTCTAAGTCAAAGCAGAGGACTTGAAATTTGCCAGCAGCTTGCTGTAAAGCTAAGCTAGAAGACAGCAGCAGGATTTATATTTCTTATATATATTTCTTATTATACGATAGATCCAAGAAGTATTGAGTTGTACACACTTGTTTCAATAATGTATTCTCACAAACAACTCAAATGCCAGCTAACTATGAAATGGGAGCCTTTCAGGAGAAGTTTTGTCCTTTTCTTTCTAAAGATGTTAGGTCTGTATAGAAACACGGGATTTATGTTGCCTGACTCCAAAACCACAACAGTCAAGAGACAGCCCAGTGACAATTTCACACAGAGATGTGATTTGTTATTGATTTTACATCGTTGTTACTAAAGCCACAGATGATGGAATAATAAAATTATCCACACATTTTTATATATTGTTCCTCTGCCAAGTTGTAGCCAAGGTCTGGGTCTGTGTAGTTCCACGTCATGGCAAATACAGTCCTCATGGGGCCTGGGTATGGTGAGACGTGTTTGTTTACATTCGCTGATCTGTGTACGAGCATGGGTTTTCACCACTATATTAGCAAAAACAGTGGTGATACCTTCCAGAAATCAACTTTAATTCAAGGCAAAAAAAAAAAGATCTCTCTTTGCTTGAAACACAAACCCTTCCTAATCACTAATAAAATGTATCTAAGTGTGGAAAGTGTTTGTAAACTGAGTAAACTTCTTGAATGTCCATCATAAAGACAGAAATTACTAAGTGACACTGTTGCTACTTCATACGTGCCTTTACCAGCCTTGTAGAGCTATTGTTTTGACCAATGATTTTGATTAAAATTGCCAGAACAACAAAAGACCTTATATAGAATTCCTATTTTCTGAGCTCAGTAATTGTTATTCTTTAGATGTTCTGCCATGTACAACATGCTTGTATGGAGACTTTAGAAAACAAGAACAGGAACAAAAAAACCCCCAAACTGGAAAGGAATGCTGAAAAGATAGATGTATCTATCTAACAAACAAATTTACTGTCAGCTTATTTTCTTAAATATTCAAGAACTATCTGCATTAAATACCATTTCAGTTGTATTTTCATCTCTTGGTATAGAATAATATTTCCAGCATATTTTAAAGTGTGCCTTTTCTCCTTGACCAGGATCTGTCACAGATGAGATACTGTTGTCACCAAAGGCTCACCAATAAGGGGGTTTTGGTAAGAAAACTAAGAAACATTCCAAAGCTGAGAAAAATCACAAATGTCGGTGTTGTCAAAGACTTGTCAGTTTAATGACTTTTTATCTGCTATTTTTTCAAGGCTGGATTACATAAGTGTACCCCTAAACATCTTCCCCTAAAAAGCGCTTCTAAGACAAGCACGGGTAAATTGGATGGGCTCACAGTGCCAAGAGTGTATTCAGTAGTATATTGTACATAATATTGAACATGAAATATTTTAATTGCAGACACTCAGGTATTTTCTCTAGTATCGCTTAAAGAGCTGTATAGCAATGAAGAACATCCAAACTAGTAGGTTTGGAAGACTCTGGTTTGTCATTTCTATTCAAGACACGTTCTTGGTATAGAAATGGGCTTATCACAAACTGAAGAAGGTGTGTAGCTGAAACACAAATCTAGTTCTTCCCTGTTCCTACTGCACAGCCAAGTTTCAGCCATCACAATCCAGTCTTTTAGAAGAAATACTTTCCAATGGCAGGAGCAGATGGTGGTGGGAGCTACACAGAGTGCCCTTTGGGGAGAGTTGCCTTGGCCAATGCAGAAGGTGCTAAGAGCAACTCTTTGTAGGAGAGAGCAAAGTGCCAGAGTGTGGCTGGGGGCATGCTTAGCTAGCCAGGTCACATTGTGAGAAGATCTCCAGACAACAGCACAGCAGCAATCAATATGCCCAACATCTGCTGTGTTTCTGTCAATGCATGATAGACCGAAGTAATGCAAAACTAAAAACCAAAAAGATGACACAGAGGTTTGATGTGTTAGGTGATGCTTCCACCACACAGGGTGACTGACAGCTACCTCAGAGTCTCTAGGTAAGACAACTAGGCAAACAGAGAAGGTCATCTTTCTAGAGAAAATGTATTAGTAAGAAGCAAAAAAAAGTGTGAAATTATTGACTGCAGTCCATTGTGTGATAGTTTCTGTAGCTCCAGTCACCATATCAATGATTCAAGTTTTGTCTTGATCACCAGTCTTGTGGAAGAAGTATGATAAATCAGTGAATCAATGGATAAGTTGATTCAGTCAATCTTTCTTGCACTCCAGCAGGCATACATAAAATTCTTATTAATTTAGTACTCCACACAGGGGTAATGAAGAAATATTAGGGATCACTCATCCGTTTTGGAACAGGAAAGTCTATCAAAGGTGGCCAGTGGTCAGTGTTATTGATGGACAAGAGGTCAAGCCAAAAATAGCCTTGCATCTCCTTTTGTCAGCTGCAAAACCAGTGTTGGTGAAATTTCTGCCTCAGAGCCTAAGCTCGTGTGTCTAGCTGCATTTATGTAAGCAATGAAAATGTTACAGGAGCCTTGGTTTAACTGAGCTCTGTCTTCCACCTACTGCTTGAGCACTGCATCAAGAACAAATTTTGAGTGCTATTACTGTTAAAGCAGGAGGAAGATCTAAATATTGTTTGCTTGAGACACTCCTGTGGTTTCGTTTAGAAAGAACAGACAGCCTAAAAATAAAAATGTATCTCAACTGAGGTCCTAAGAGGATTAAAGATAGCATAAGATGAGAGGCTATACTAGGGCCAAAATAAACAAGTCTATTTGGTCAGGTATAAGAAAAGGAGATCAGAAGAAATGAGAGGAATTAGAAGACAGTGAAGATGAAGGTGACTCACAGAGGATATTCAAGATACAGAGGTCACAGACAGGAGTTTCTAAACCACAAGCTAGAATTGTTAAATCAAAAACAGATGACATGCAGAAAAACAGGCCATGATGGCCAGATGGCAAAATTCTGTGAAGAACTGTCTGAGGATAATAAAATGTTGTTAAGTAATATTGCTTCGACAGGTGACAGAGAACCATGACACGAAAAGCTGAAACAAAGTTTGCAGTCAAAAAGTCAAGAATAGAAAAGCTCTAGGTACTAAGCAAAGTACTAATTGACTTTCCCAGGTTGAGTGTCAGTGCTAGGGATGAGTTGTTCCAAGTGGGAACGTGGAGACTTTGTATTAATACTCATTCCATTACTAAACAAAAATTATGTGAAGACTTGTGTAAACAGCATAAAACTTTCTATTATTCTGTGGGATCAAAATCAGCACCGGCAGCTTTTAGAGGAGCTTTTCAAGGAGGTCAGTGCTTCCCAAAATGTTGTTGTTTTTTTTTTCCTCACAGAAAAATGAATAGCTTGATACAGGCTGTGTGAATTGGCCTCAGAGACAGTTTCTAACTTTTCATACAAATTTATGGTATTTCCCCATCTCTTCACAAGCAGTGAGTTGTCCACTCTCAGCTACAAGACACAAACTTACATTTACTAAGATTCATCATCATAAAAATGGAACCCAGCATCATAAAAAAAAGCTGCATCTGTCAAAAAAGGAAATTATGCTTCTCTCAGCCCTTGTATCATTTACCAGAGTCTTTCTAATTCTGTGCCACACTTCCATGTTTCAGCAAACTTTTCATACTTGTTTCTTCCTTCCTTATTAGCACTAAAGCAGGCACTAATGGATGTGTAAAGCTCTCTGAAGGGACTTGGGCACTTACATTGTAGATTCTGAAAAATTCCCTGGCAGCTTGTACCTCAGTTTGATTGAGTCCCTACATGTGTGCATTTCTAACTGTAAGAACCCCTAAACAGCTAACTATCTGCTTCTGAACATGGCCAGACCTCACAGGTCTTGACAGTGTGTGCACTACACACGTGGCTGTTCAAAACAGCCTCCAAGAACACAGGGGTGCATGGCCCAGTCTCATGGAAAAGGGCCTCACACAGAGCTGGGCAAACTGGTGCTGATGAGACTCCTGGGAAGGGAGGTAAGGAGATGAGAGAGGGCGTTTTACCATTTGCCCAAAACTCAGATAACTGAGTTTAACTTCCTTTAAAGTGTCAGACAACACATCTGCACCTCCCATGCTGCAGATGAGCACTGTGCTGGAGGTGTTGTGGGGTTTTGCCATTCCCTCCTTACTTAAAGATGCAAGACTGTGACAGCTGGTCCACCAGCCGATGAGTCACGCTGCAATGGGAGGAAGATGCGGTTGGGGGGAGATCTCCAAGAGGCGGGTGGTCCAGGCACCAAAGAGCAGGAATCACTACAGACGTCCTAAGATAACTATCTGACTTGTGAGTCAGAACCCAAAGATACCAGGATTAACAAACTTAAAAGCAAAAGCCTTATCCAGACAAAGATAGTATATAATCCGGTGTATACATAAACTCCTCTTACACTGCCCAGCCAGTGAGCCAAAGTGCTTGGAGGGGACTTCTTAGTGGGAAGTCACTATTTCTAATCATTCTGAGATGAGTTAGAAAGCACGGGGTCTAGTTTCTTGCTCGTGAAACTTTGCTAGCCATTTTGAACACATATTTTTAGCTTGAGTAAAACAGAATTTCAGTGAAACACAATGTACAGGCCTTGTTCCTCACCACTATATGGTT
Organism: Gallinago undulata; assembly: GCA_026546715.1. Classification (NCBI taxonomy): domain Eukaryota; kingdom Metazoa; phylum Chordata; class Aves; order Charadriiformes; family Scolopacidae; genus Gallinago; species Gallinago undulata. Next base: position 1,282,171 of record JAOTQQ010000003.1, on the reverse strand, counting down.
ATACAACAGAGTGGATCAGGTGAGGGAAGTATGTCCAGAAAATAGTGGAGCTGATATGAAGTATCTATGCAATAGTACGTAATTATGAAATATGTAAGCAGTCAGTGTGCGATCCCAGGCCAAACTCTGGTTTCCACTGATAGCAGTTAATGCAAGATCACGGCTTCACATGAGCAATATCCAGCCTTTAATAGCATGTTTTCAGGTGTGTGTGTGGCTTTCTTCCTTAATTTTTCTTAAAACACCTGCTCAGAAATACCCAAGAGATCAATTTTTTGTTAATAATGCAGCACATCAGATCATTTGTGTAATTGTAATGTGTAGTTAAAAAGGACAGATCTACTTTGTGAGTTGTGCATTATTTTCTTCTTTGCTGAAAGGAAAGAAAATCCTGTCTCTATCAAAGTGAGAAATGAAAGAGCAATGAAGGTTGTACTTGATGGCGGGCTTTTTTCCCTCAGAAAATTATTATTTGGATCCAACTTCATTCCTAAAATGAAGGATTATTTAGGTTTTCAACTGCCAACAAGCACTACCTTGTTAATTACAGGTACTTGAGTCACTTTATTTCCCATGGAGACATGTCTGGGGGATCATGAGAATGTTCTAATGATACCTCTGATAATTTGCTGTTTTATACATAATCTGCACTGCTGGGGAATACCACAACTACTGTGAACCTATACCATTTTATTATCTATAGCAAGACTATGTCTATAAGAAAGCATTGCATGTTATAAAAATGCTGGGAATCGGGATTTTTCTGGTGCAACATCATATGCTAATTAATTATTTTCTAACTTGGCACAAAACAAGAAGAGAATCCTAAAATCAGCATATCTGATTTGTAGCAACCCCAAGGTGTAACTAATATTAGCACAATATTATGGTTCAAGCAGGGTGGGGAGAAAATAAATTCATAGCTGAACCCCTTTAGGGGGAAAAAATTCAAATTTAATATACCACCCACAAGGAAGCCAGAAGCCATGTTTGCTATTGTTAAAAACCAACAAACCAAAAGCCTTAATACATACTCACCCTTTTTGGTGCTGTGAATCAGAACCAAGGGATAACATCATATTGTTACACTCTAAGGGAGTGAAATCATGTTAGCAAGCACTTTTATCTGAATGTTGGTGACACCTAACAGATATTCCCCAGGGCACTGGCAGGTCACAGATTTGTTAAGACTTGGAGTAGTTGCTTTCCTGTAAAACTGTGATTCTTAGTGATATGTAGAAAAAATAGTGCTAATCTTTTTGCTGGTCTTAGGTCAGACATACACCATCATACTGGATTGTCCATTCAGACAGATATAACTCATAAATTGTAATGAAGGAGTAAAACGTTGCAAACCACAGGAGAAGCACAGAGAGGAGAAAAGGGGGCAGGAAGCAGGTCCGTCTGTCACAGGAAGCCAAATGGGCAAAATAACAGTAATAGAAAAAGAACAGCCAGATAAGGACAAAGAGAAAGGAAAGAAAGAATTAATGAAGAAAATGCTGATTGTGTGATAGAGTCTATGTCGTCTTTCTCTAATTTCTGTCCCTTGGAAAGCTAATTGCCATTTCGAGATTCAGTCGTGATTACATGGTGAATCCTGAAGCGCATCTGTGGTCCTGGGCCATTTCTGAGAAACTGCATAAAACCCCAAATGATCTTGCAGTAGTGCTTGTTGGCAAAGGAAAGGATCAGTGATGGTATTTCTGTCAGGAGTCTTAGCACTGCATTTGACAGCTGTGCTGCGGATGGCAGCCGGAGTCCTGCTCCCGCAGACTGAGAAGGAATAGGGAGAGGAAGGAAAAGCTTGAGAAGTTGCTGTTTGGCAGGTAAATGCTTGGTGTGGGCATTTATGTAAAGAGCTATATTTAAACTTTCCTTCACTACACTTTGATGCACTCTCATCGTCATGCTAAGATGTAAGCTCTTGGGCATAACTTTTAAAACAAATCTCTTTTTGAACTTAATGGAGCTTCTTCCATGCTTTACACTAAGCTGGCAGAACTGGAGGCCTGATGGTGTGACAAATAATAAAGGACCCCTAAGGGGTTGGGGAGGACAGATTCCAGCTCTCATCAGAGGGCACCACATTGCTGCGCAGAAACAGAACAGGGTTTGCACTAATTCTGTAATTTCTCCCACGCAGCTCATGTCTCTTGCCATCCCCTTAAAAGAAAAAAAAAAAAACAACCAAAAAACAAACAAAAAAAACAACCAAAAAACCCAAACCAGGAGGAGAAAACAATAGCAAAGCATGTATCTTACTGTGTTTGGGAAGTGCCAAGCAGCTTGCGGAGGCTGCTGCTGCAAAAAACTAGCAAATGACAGTGATGTGAAGTTAATGAGGATCAGGACACTTGGCGGTGGAGGTTTCTGGGCTGCAGGAAGGAGGGGGGGCTCTCAGGAGGTCCCGATAAGCATTAGCAGTTTTGGATGCTCAGCCAAAACTTTTGTGGTTTGCCTGTTAGTACTGAATCTCTTTTTTGTTCAACCGTTACTTTATACTGTGCGGTCTGGCTAGCAGTTGTACAACAGCATTTAAAATATACAACATGCTGTGAGACAGAATGCAGCTACCTTGTCAAAGATGCCAGCATTAAATTACAAAGAGGCTAGTATATACACCATATATAGGATATAGCCATTTTGCCTGTAAAAGTCCAGATAGCCAACTTCTGTTACTGTCGAGTTCAGGATGCAGCAGCTGCCATGAGTACAGCAAGGGAGTCTGAGGGGAGGGAGGTGGACGGTTCCATTTGGATCCATGAGCAGCCTGGGGGAATGAGAAAGAGAAGAGGTTGGTGATCCTTTTTTTGGAATGAGTAACATGGAAAAAAATGTAGTTGTATAGTATCTCCACAGTGCTCACCACGTGAAAGTGCAAGGGTTGTTTGCAGGGTGAATGTAGCAGAGACAGTGATTATGGTTTTTGAAGGGAAATAGTGAAGAAGCTCTACCTTTCGGTGTGGGGTTTGACTTTCTGTCTTTTTTTAAAATTTAATTTGATGAAATTGATTTCTTCTTGAACATTATTGACTTTGAGAGAAAATATATAGAGTAGGGCATTTGAACAACAACATTGCTGTGACACATCATAATCCTTTGTGCTCTGCAACGGGTCCTTCTTTTCTTAGTAGTTAACTCTGTATTAGTGAAAATAAGTTCCATATTCTTAAAGGAGGTGGAACTAAAGATGCAGCTACCCCAGAAGCTGTGTAAGAATTACAGAGGAAAGCTTAAAAAGATCTCATAAGAGAAAACAAAGACACTAGATTAGCTTTGAACCTGGGAGTTTCCCACACCACAAATCAAGTGCATTGTCAGGAAAAGCACAGGTGTACACCACATGTACAGGTTAAAATGTAGTCTTGAGTGCCGTGATGACAGTTCTGTGTTCATAATGTGAATGTCTCAAAGAGTATTTATGCATCTGTTATAAATTCGGCTAGGATAGAGATAGGGGAATTTCTTTCTATGTTACAATATTGTAAATACAACTTTGCTGTATTGGTATCAATGAAATTATTCATGTGTGAATTTATCCCAGAGGCTTTTCTTTTTCTTGTAATAATAGTTTTGTAGACACCAATATTTAAATACTTATGTATCTCTCCCACTTTAAGACATGGAGAAGGATTATCCCGAGACTTTGTTGTGGTTTGATAAGAGCAGTGAGGAATTCTCTGCGGGAGCAGGTCTGATACATACTATGGTAAGGATATAAAAGAGCTGAAAAACCCTTGGAGGTTTCACAGCTTTCTAAATGACACAATGCAGCAGAGATGGAGGAGATGAGTTAAAATAGATAATGAGTTTGAAGAACAAAACCAGCCCATAGCTGTTTATGTCACATTGCCAAATGAAAATGGTTTTGCATCTGAAACTTGCAGAAACTTACTGTTCCTACTTGATACCACAGTGTAGATGTTTCAGCTACAAAATTGCAACCAAAAAACTCACTGATTTTTCATAATTACCAAAAGCATGTGCTACTTTCAACTTCTGTGCTACATGCAAAAATTAGCTGGATCCAAATGAAGCTTGGCACATGATTGAACTTTAGCTCACGCTTTTTGGGGATGCGGGACGTAACTGATTGAACCCTTCCAAAAAAAAAAGGTCTGGTGCCTGTGTTTGTAAGAGCCACCACCTCAGATCCTGAAAAGAAAGGGGGAAAATTTAAAGAAGGACATGTTATGCCAACTACATAAATGAGTATTTGTTGTATTTATTCATAGCGTGTACCTAGAAGCCTTGAGTCAGCTTCAGGCCAGTGTACCAGGCACTGTATTCCAGACATAAGAAATAAGGTGATTGCTGTTGTCAGGCTCATACTGGCCAAATAAAAGTTTGCCAAATTGTTCTGCCGTAAGAATGCATTTGTTGGCCAGGCTGGAAAAGAGAGAGAATTTGATCAAGAACTGAACACAGGTTTTGCATCAGCCTGGTTAGTCCAGGCAATAATAATACTGAAAAAAAGAAAAAAAAAACAGAAAAAGAAAAAGATAGTAACCATTGTGCTTTAAGCATCTTTGGGAATTAATTAAAATATGTGAAAAGGTTAGCAATGAGCTGTGTGAACTTTGCTAAAAAGCTGATCAATATTTACATATTTTATGCATCCCACCGAGAGAGAAGCTGGCAGTCAGAATAGCATCACTTCTACATAATAGTACTGCAACAGGAAAAGGAAAATATTTTCTACATCCTGAATCAGTTATCTAAGCCCTCTCTACCTCCTTGGGAGTATGACAGAATCGATCAGCCAAGCTGAACAGCACTGGCATTGCAAACATTTATTCATACCATCTGGTACAGAGTCAAATCCAAGTAACAAAGGCTTTTATTTTCCCACAAAGGCTGAAGGTTACATAAATGTTACCCACATACTTGTGGCATCCCAACATGTTATTCTCACGTGCTGTAGAGAGATTGACAATTCCCAGACCAGAACAAGACAGCCAGCCACGAAGATTCCTGCAGCAGAATTGCTTACTAATACCACTAAATGTACATTTTAGACCCCTTGAAGAGCATTAAGTTCCCCTTGTTCCTTATTGCACAGATAATGTACATGGTCCAACATGACAGGCAACATCTCCAGTGGTTAAATGCGAGGGTAGTAGAATTGAGATTTTTTTACTTATCTGGGATGACCACTTACTTGAACTCACTTATGTCTCTATTTCATTCAGCTGCTCATAAATTAGCTTGGCATCCTGCACTCATGAAAGTAAATACAAATCTGATGCTTCACCAGTATATAGTCAGTCTCACTTGCTGCTTTTTTTTCCAAATATTCAGGTGCCCACATAAAACTTGTTATCCTTCATTGTAACTATAAATATCCTCTGAATGAATTTTTAGACGTAAAAGTTTTGTAAGGGGCTGTGTAAAAATAAAAGTTTAAGAAATAACATTGCTTCAGAAAGTTTAATGATGTGGGTAACCTGTTAACAAAAAATATATATTTTTTCATAACTTCCATTTCAGTCTCTGGTGCACCTTATTTACAGCGTTACGATTAAGACATTTATGTGAAACAGCTTCAGGATTTTAGGGCACAAAGATAAACTGATATCTGAAACATAGCACGTTTACTCACCTGCTGCTGGTCTCTCCTATTTATGAGATGCTCTAATGGACCAGCTCCTCCAGCAACTCCTGCTCCGTGCAATTCCTGCAGGCACAAAGTTGCCAAGGAAATTTTATATTTGAGCATTCTGAAAAATAGACCTGGTCAGAATTTTTCTTTTCCTGAAGGAAGCATTAAAATAAAATAAAAATATAGGGGGAGGGCGTTCACAGGAGTGGGAGGGAGTTCACTTTTTTTTGGGGGGGGGGGGGCAGGGAGGGGAAAAAACACAGATAGAAAAAAGCAATTTAACATATACCAGTGATTTATTTTTAAAAATTAAAAAAAAAATATCCTAAATTCAATTCCTTATGAAGCTGCTGAGGTCACCTGATGGTAGCAACAGAGAATATGGGAAAATCAGGATGAGAGAATAAAAACTTTCTAATAATCCTTTAAAGCTCTTCCTTTTAAAGCTGAGCCATGTCTATTTTTAAGAAGTCACTATGGAAATTTCCATTCTTAAAAACAAGCCAAACTCAACTCTTGCTGCATTCAGATGAAGGAAGATCTATCTCTTTTGGAAAAACTATTAATGTCTCCATTATGTGACAGGATTGAGTGTTACGTCTTGGAAAAGAACTTGGGAAGTCCCAAAGCCCGATACTGTCAGAAGCTGCCAGAGCTTCTTGTGGAAGAAATCACTGTATACCTACCCTGTTTATTTACTTTTTTTTCTTTAGCCAGGCAAGACATTATGTTAGGCATATGTCTCACCCACACCCAGGAGCACATTTCAGAGTTTGGATTTCATAATGGCCCACAGCTTTCCAGGACAGGTAAAGCCTGGATGGCACCGGGCACTTTCTGCCTGGTAAGGGCAAATAAAGACTAACTTTTCTCTTGTAATAACTTTATCTCAATGTAAAACCTCCTACTGTGACGTGAACATTTGATTATTTAGTCACTTAAATAATGCAGCTGGCAAAAAAGACCTAATTTATCCTTGTCTGACTGACTCTCAGTCACCTAAGAAAAGAAGCTGTCAAATAAAAAGCCAAATCCTGTGGCACCTACACAACAGAAAAAAGCAACAGAAATGTTCCCTGGGAGATCAAATAAGGACTCAAGTGTTTGATTTCTATAGCAAGAATAGTGCACAATTTCCAGATGTTTATGACTTTGAAGAAAAACTGGTTTAGAGATAAGGATCTCAGAAGAGCTCACGCTGAGTGCCGAGTGCTGTGCGTATGAGACGTGCGATACTTCAACTTCTTATCCATATAATAAAGGACAAGACATTCGTTTTAGGCACCAGACAAGGCTGTCTGTTGGTCACGTAACTCAGAAGTGTCTTAATGGCATAGTTTCAGACTTCTGCAAAGCTAAAAAAAATAAAATCCCATAAAACCCCAGCCCTTTCTACTGCCATTATGATACAGCTTGGTAAAAAAACCAAACATTCTTGACCATATTCTGTGCTTACCCTTCAGGACAGTTCCAGGGTCCTACAACATGCATTTCATAAAATAGTATATTTTGTTTATAATCATGTACTGAATGAGCTGAAAAAAATTCAATTATTACTTAAGATTCCATAGGTATATAGACTAAGGTTCAGGTATATGGGAAGACAACACTGGCGAGAGTATCATTATTACTGTCGATGGTTGTATTGCCATAAAAAGAGAAGGATTAAGAGTTTGGCAGGATTGGGATAAGAATGATAAAGAAAAAAAATGTTTCAAAACAAAGTCAACCTCTTTTGCATAAACAGAAATCATTTTGCCAGAACAGTCAAAGGCAGGAAATTAATAACTTATCTTTTAGTCTATGATGGCTATTTTAGTGTTGGGTTTTTTTTTTTCCCTCATTTGCCATATAAATGAAAGGTAGGAATATCATATTGCCTTAGTACCTGAGCTCTAAAACAGAGGTGTCTCCCTCCCTAGGTGGAGAGTTCAGAGACAACACTGCAGAACTAAACTGGAGGACCTGATTTTTCAAAATATTTGACTTTCATGCTTGGAGTTTGATAGCATCAGTTAATTATGAAGGAATCTTTTATTGTTTCTCAATCTGGTTGACCCTAAATTGACAGTTAGGCAAGAAAACAGCAGTTCTCATAGTCTGAAATTAGAAAGAAAACTAGTAATCAGATAGAAATTACTATCAGAGAAACATTTGGATTTAAACTAAACTACTTCATATACTTGTGTTTAAGTACCACGAAAGGTAGTGCGTGCTTAAGTGTTTAGATTATTAATCAAGCCCTTGAATTAGGCCTCAAAATAGACTTTAAGGGATATATCCTTTCTTCTCCTAGAGATGTTAAGTGTATTATTACACCTACTGCAGTGAGACTGACCTCGCTGAAATACATGGGGGCCCATATCCTACTTCACCAGGTTTGCAAGTGCCAGGGTCTAAGAAGCTTGCATAGGACAGGACGGGGCTTGTTGAGATTTTAATCTGATTTTAACACTTTCATTGACCGGACTATACAGTTAATATATTAAAATATTTTGCTCCTTCTCTCCCTATAAATCTACAGTTTAAAACAGTCATGTCCTTATTCAAAGCTTCCATAAGAAAGAGGCTCTTGTGTTAAACATTTATGTCTCACTGCTAGCTTTAAAAATTACTCATCTTTAATAAAGTTGCCACAAATGGCACAATTTATTTTTGCACAACAGGAGTCTATCTTTTTTCCCTTTCCAGAAAATATACAAAAACAGGTGGCGAGGTTTCCTGAGAAAAATCTGTTTTAAATGTTTACTTGTTTTATGGTATACCTAGGAATTTTAAATGTTCTTAAGAAAAACTTTTTATTAAGTCAAGTTTCAGCAGTACTTTTTCTTTTCACCTCTAGTTTTAAATTTTCTCTAAATTTACATTTTATTTTGTTTTGTGTCTGTGCTGTTAATATAATATTTTCAGATTAGGAAAAAATTATTCAAATAACAGTTGAGAAATACAGCATGCAGTAATGTTTTTCAAGTAGTTTGTACGGTGGTTACAGTTCATAAGGAATGGCTAAATACATGGTTGTGTAGCTTATTTTAATTTCATAATTATTGTAAACAATTGATACTGTAAATACAGAAAAACATCTGAAAGAACTCCGGTGGACAAAGGAAAGTCTAATACGTTTCCAAAGTTTCGGTGGGTTTTTTTGTTTGTTTGCTTGGTTGGTTTGTTCGGTTTGTTTTGGTGGTTCATTTCTTTTTGGGTGGGTTTTTTTGCTTTAAAGGTTCTGGAGTGTAACATCTGGATTAGATGAAGGGAGGTTTGGTTAATAAAACAATAAAATCTTTAGAACACATATTCCTAGATGATACTGTAGTTTTTACAGAGGCCTTTTTCCCAGTGAAGTTCACAAATTAGATTTTGTTGCTGGTCATGTTGCCATTTTTGGCAAACTGGAGTTTTATGAGCTTTTTTGGCTGAGCCACCTTGTAAATCTGAAATAGCTTTGCCCTCCCGTTTTACCTCCTTGCATACAACCACGATACAACACAAAATCGACAGAAATGAACCGATTTTCTATTCAGCTGCCCAGCAGGTGGATGGCACTGTGGGCCCAACAGTGTTTCCCAGGCAGCCAGGGATGAAACAGGATGCTCAACAGCTTTGGCAAGTGCCTCAGGCTCCCAGCGCTGCTGAGGCTGTTGGGATTTGAAGGTATTTAAGACCTTACGGTCGGTGCCGTCAGGCTCCCTGGGCTCAGATCCTGCTTGTGGGGACTCCAGGCTCTCGCTTTCTGCCTGACCCTGCACAGTGCTGCCACTATGCAAAAGAGCCACTTTTACCTCACAAGCATCTTTCTGATTTATGGGTTTAGACACTTTTAGTAGGCCTCAGCATGGAGGGTCGGTAAAACGTCATCATAGAATCGTGGTATCATAGAATGGTTGGGGTTGGAAAGGCCCTTACACTTCGTCAAGTTCTAACCTCCCTGCCCTGGGCAGGGACACCTTCCACTAGAGCAGGTTGCTCAAAGCCCCGTCCAGGGTCCTTGAACACCTCCAGGGATGGGGCATCCACAACTTCTCTTATCCAACTGGCGTGCCAGGGTTCGCACTATATTCCTGTTATTGTGTTAGAACCTCTGTTCTTTGTCATTTCATTTGTCGGTGTGTATATGAGTGCATCGTGCCACACTGCTTCCAGGGGATTTTCCTTCATCATTGCAAATAATAAACTATTCAATAGCTGGGGCTTTTTTGTTTCCTTTATTCTCATGAAGAAACAAATGATCGGATCCATATCAGGAAACCCCAACACAGGTTTGCCGAACCGAGGAAGCTGTGGGTGGGGTGGGAGAAGGAGAAGCGAAAGGCAGATGAAAATTTATGTCATCTTCTTTTTCTGGGAGGATGCCATGAATGCGGACTGCATTTCTATGTAGCAAATTTGAAAGAGTGTTGTGTAACTCATGTTCAAAATAGTAATTGAAATGTATAGTGTTTATTACATTCCCATATGTTTGTAATCGAGGTACAACTCTAGTGGATGGGAAGCAAAAAACTATAATTTGCTGCTTAGCATCAGAGCTGTTGCACATTCATTTAAATAGCTTTATTTATCTTCTTCCCTATAAAGAACCTTCCATACTGTAAATTTATTGAATGGTTAATGGCCCAAAAGTATGGGGTTCATTACAAAATGAAGTATTTATTGCAGTGTTAATTAAATAAAAGCATTGTAATCTTTCCAAATTGAACAATTATGCTCATTTGAACATTTTAAACAGAAAATCTTTTATATACTAATTGAGTTGCATAATGAAAAGCACGTGTAATGGAAATTTTAATCAAAACAAATACTGAAATAATTTGAACACTTTTTACAATATAAAATGTCTACCTCCGTTTTTATTAGAAATATTATAACAGCCAGATTAGTTTCAGAACTCATGACCTTTGAGCGCGGTATATTATTTCTGAGCTGATAGGCCACCCTCACATACCAGTTGGCTAACCCCTTCAACATCAAAGTTACTGCTTGGCTACCAGCCTCAAACCATGACAGGCTGGCTGCAAGCCCAAAGCTTGACAGCCTGGCGCTAGGCCTGTAGCCTTAGCTGACAGCCTTTTCTGCGAGGGGCTGATGAATGATTTCTGGCAACTAGTGCTGCGCTCTGACTGACTGGAAGAATAGCATTCGATCAGAAAAATGCGGACGAAACCTCCTTAGGTCTGTAAGGGATGGCACTTTGCCGAACGCCCAGATCAACGGCGTGTTCGCACCCAATTTTTTTATTTATTTATTAAATTTGACCCGGCAACCCTAGAATATTTGCAACTGCAATTATATTTCAAATAGTTCAGCCACCTAACGTCTAAATTCTATTGAAAATTCAAGACTATTCTTTTGTCTCTCTACGTTTCCTATTCTGAAGCCTTGTGTGCAGAGTTGGATTTGGTTTTCCATTTGTGGACAAAAGCTGAATAATGCGTATTCATTTGTGAGTCTGAGTAAAATTCCTAAAAGATGAAATTGCATGCCACAGATTTACAACTGATTTTTTTTTTTTTCTGTTCAGAGGAAGGCATGTAACTCAGTCTCTTTTACTAGGGGTTTTCTTGTTTGTGGACTGGCATTTCCTAAATTCTATTCCCATTTAACAATTTTATATTGTTAAATTGAGGAAAAAGGAAAAGAACTATTTAGATCCTTTTCTTTGCTTGATATAATTGCACTGTAAGGGGAGCGGTCCATTAGTTGACATCAAGATTTTGCTGGGATTATCAAGAGATTTAAGGATAAATCTCCAGAAAAAAAGCCCGTGTAATTAAAAGGTATCAGCAGTAAGCTGACAGTAAATTGATGAAAATGCTTTGGAAGCAAATTCCTACTCACTTTATCCCTAAAATGAACAATTATTTATAGGAATATGTAATAGTAATCCCTTACAATGGCTGAACATAGGGTTTTCTATAATAAAATGGGCCTAATAGAATACAAGTGAAAAGAATTTGGTGTTATTAAGCAAAGGAGGTATATTTTACATCTGAAGTACAGCAAACGTTATGGCCATGAAATACATGTATAGGAAGGGGTTTTAATGGAAGTAAAAGAATACCTAAAATGTAAAATCTGCAGACATGGTGAAAGCACCTGTGATGGTGATTTTTTTTTTTTCCCAGCATACACTGACATAGGTACCAGTCTCTGCAGGATAATGCATGTTATTCCATTATTTGTATTGGGAACTTGGAAGTCTATGTGCATTAGCAATTTTTTCCAGTTACACAGTATGTCTTTGTAGCTGTTTGAGTGACAGGTTGCACATTAACATGGGCATTCATGTGATACTGGTAAAGAGGAGTGAATGCCAACACATTATGACATAGATATTTCTAGATTGCTGCTAATTGGATATGACAAACCCTAGTGAAGAATCAGCTATAGCAGTCCTTTGTATTTCAAAAGCCATTTTTATCCCTTCTCCCAGAAAGTCTAAATGAGTTAGGAGAGGAACCTCTTGAAGTGAAAACTTGTTCTTATTTTTCTTATATTAGTGTGGAATACATGTCCTGCTGTTCAGAGCAGAGAATCAGTGCAAGCAGGAGGGAATCTGGGTGCGGGCTTCCTGAAATTATCCCATCGTGATCTAGCAAGATAGATGGGAAAAAAAAGCTATAAATTTGAAGAAAATATGCAGAACATTATATAAACAGATCAGAAAGCCTACTACTTTTTATGCATAAGGATGATTAATGCAATGACCAAAAACCGTGTTGAAAATATTACTGTTTTATTATTTATTAGATATAGCCTTTTCCACCTCAGACACTGCAGAAAAGGTTCTTCTTTCCTGGGATGCAGAGGGAACACTTCTATCCCCAAAAGATTTGACTGTTTCAAAATCCAGGTGATCAAGACTAGAATGACTTCACTGAATAGTTTAACATAATATCCAGAGTGTACTTCCTAACTAAGACATCTAAGTTTCACTAAAAATACCCAAAAAAGGATACGCTTTTTTTTTTCATTCTTTTGGTTGTGTTTTTTTTTTTTTTAAGTGGGGAAACCACTTGCCGTCTTATTGCAACCATCTGTGAGAAACACCAAGACAAATGAACTCGGCTTAGAAGGAGCAGCAGTCAAAACATCGCTGTGTGCACCCACCAAAAAGCCCGTTTGACGGCTCGGCAGCCCACGGTTCAGCCCAGGGCGTGGGGGGAGGCGGGCGCTGGCGGCCTCTCGGCAGGGCTGGGATGTGGGCAGCCTCCAGGGGAGGGGAGAGGGGGGGAAAGCACAACCATGGAGAATTGTAACGTTTGCTGCCAAGGCATGAAGATGAGGACGTTCCTCCTGGAAGAAGAAACTCTTCCTTTGCTGGGTAAAAGCTTCCACTCTGCAGGCTCTGACCTTCCACAGGGCAGCAAGTACCTGGCCTTCCAGGACTGGCATGATGCAGATGTCCTGCCTTCTCCAAGAGCAGGAAAAGAACAGATTGTTGCACCCTGGTTGGAAACACCATCCAGGTGAATATACTACCGGTGAACTTTCAGTAGTGCTTTTTATGGAAACAGCAAAAGACGACCAAGTTTGGCCTGTAAGAATGAAGATATTAACTATTTTATGCTAATAAGTACTACAAAAAGGTGTAGAAGCTGCATTTCCGTGGGCTGTCTATGAAGTGTGGCACCACGTCTGCAGGTGAGAGCAGCAGAGTGTTTGCTGCCTGCTCCCCTTGCCCACTGAAACAGGGTTCAAGCTTGGGGACCCACCAGCTCCCTCCTCTCCCTGACCCCCAGGGCTGGCAGTAGATTTGGAGTTGCTGGAACATTTCCTCCTGCCCTTTCATGGTTATTCACAAGCATTTTACTGCAAATGAAGAGGTATTCCTATTCCCTGCTCTTACTGGCTCTGTAGGAAGGCAAGGGGATAAAGAGCGGTAGCAAGAAGTACCTTATCTGCTAAACTGTTATTTAAGTTGTGTCTCTCTGTGGAGAGCTGAGACACTTTCATGGTATTGGTAAGTCATGGCTTCAATCAGAAACTAAATTTCAATCAGAAAAATAGCTACAAAAATCTGTCCCCCAAAGCCAAAAAGTCCAACAAGATATGGGAAGGAGGATTAAGGGTTACAACATCTATCTCAAACATATTAGCAGGTGTTGAAGGAAACTGAAATTCGCCTTCTTCCAGGGGTTATTTCAGGATTATGAAGAAGTAACATAAAGAAGGGCTGTTTCTCCCGCAATTGCCTCAAATTAATTTTAATCTTATTCTTACATGATGTCTCATGTTACTTGGGATCAGGAGGTAAAGCTCCCAGTTGTTCCCACTAGCCAGTGTGTTTGCAGAGTACGAATCCCTGGGAGGTGTGCTCCAGAACGCCTCCCGAGCTGCTGCTGCCACTGAGTGCCCAGGCCACGGGACTAGCTAGTCCCCTTTTCTCCCCTGCCACGCACCCAGGGTTGATTTTGGATCCACAACATCACTTGCTGCCACAGATAGGGGCAGGAGCCCCCGGAGTCTGCTCTGCCCTCAGCACCGTCAGGTGAAAGGGCTTAGATGTGCCCCCCCCGACCCGGGCACCAGCCTGCAGCCCGAGCTGCTGAGCTCCTGGGCGAGGAACAGAGAGTGTCAGAGACTCTTATAGCAGCTTTGGTACCTTTTATAGCATGAAGAAGTTACATTTTGATACCATTTAGGGGCCTGTCATAGAATACTTGTTTAAATTTTACCCAGCCGCCCTCCCAAATAAAAAAGCCCTTTTGCAAGCATTCCTATTTTAAATATAAAATTTAAAGCAAAAATGGAAAGTGATAACTTTTCCCCAGTGTCACTGCAATGTCTAGGTTTTTACCATTTATTTGAAATAATTCCCAGTCTCAGTCAGGATTAAGATCTTCACTGCTGAGCTATGTACAGAGTGAAAGACTGGGTCATGTCTTAGAGATCCCTTTTTTTTAAAGTAGATAAAATGAAGTGAGCTGAAGAGAAACGAGGATGATGGTCTTAGCAGAAGTCAAGTGCAGGGACCTGAGTGGCGAGTGGCACGTGGGAGGCAGAATAAATCTCTTGCTTTGTGAAAGCTGTCTAATGTGTTTTTTTTTTTCATTAGTCACTGTGGTGTGAGTCATTAAAGACAATTAAGACTTAATTCTCATTGATTTTAGTGAGAGGCACTCAGATACTCCAGAAAATCCCACAAGACAGGCATCTGTGTTTATAGGTAATCGTATAAAGCTAAAAAAACATTACTTCTCTGTTAAATGGAGAAAATATCTTCATCACAGAGAAATATGAGTTAAAAAGACTAGAATATACTAAGATTTTTGGTTATTACAATAATGCATCAGCTTTAAATACCTAAACTGAACAAGAGGGACAGGGGTCCCAAAGCTGGACCGTTAATCACTGGCGTGGTCAAAATGGGCCAAATTCTACAATCATTACTCAGGCAAAATTCATGTGAAAAAATCAGTGTGAGGTTTGCCAGGGTAAAGATTTGGACTTACAGTGGGTGATCGCTTAGTCTTTTATCATTTGCTAGATCAGCAAACTCTTCTCAGCGTGCAGCATGCACACAGGATATAATTTAGACCACCTACAGAACAGCTTGTCTGATTCCTAACTGCAAGCCATTAAAAACGAGAATGTAAATATGATATTTGAGCCAATAGTGCCATCAATGTAAAATGGATTTCTGCTTCAAAATCAGAGGCATGTCTTGCCTGACTGGATTTCACAACCACCGCTCGTCTGTGAATTGTCTTCTTGAGACTCTGAAGTTAAAACGACCCTGAGCTGGGAACACGCTGCAGATTTACAGACTGTAATTAGGTCAGAATAAAGGCTGCCTAGAGCTGCAAAAGCGGAGCCAGAGCAAAATTTTTCTCACCTGGATGCTGCTGCAGATTGGGAGCAGCTCAGCTTAGAGAAGCTCCTCAGTGTTGCAGAAGAGCGTGAAGTTTGGTCCACAGTGCCCTACATGAAAAGTTATTTTTAATTAGTGCTGGAACAGAGCTTCAGGGACTTAAAAAAGTATAACAACAAACACTGCAGGAGCTGGGGGGAACTGAATAGCCAGAGATGTGAAGGAACCTGCAGCTGAGGGCACAGGGGAAGGTGATAACCGCGCGGGGGCAGACGCCTGGGTGGCAATTAATGCCCCACGTCAACTGCACCGTGCTGCCCGCGCTGCCCCGGCTGGGCTCATCCTTCAGTGCACGGTGCGTACAGTCTTACGGTACTCTCGGCAATTTTAAGCACTCTAGAGTCATGGCCAGTTGCAGCATATGGAATTTCAGTGATGTTTATATTTCCATGTGAAAACCACTGATATGATGACTTGTTCATTTACGTTACATCAGGGGATAGATGAAGATGGGGATCCTGGACCTTTTCCATCTGAAAACACATCTTCTGTTTGTAAAAATTATGCCACATTTGCTTGGATGTATTTTTGTTGCATTGATGAATTTGTGATTAATGAGGTTTTATCATAAAAATTCTGTACACAACTATAAATTACATGCAATTATATGTGCAAAAACAAAGTAAAAAATATTTGAGTTGGAGTGCACAACTTTGATTTGGCCACATTTACTAGTTATACGTAACCAAATCTGGTAGCTTTTCTTACAAAAACAAAGTAATTAAATAACGGTAATGATACTTTTGCATGCAAACTGAGTGACATAATGTGGCTTATTAATGAGAACAACAAAGAACAGTGGGATTAAATGTATCCCTGGTGTAACACAGTTGCTAAAAATCAACACTACCACTGGGACTAATTTGGTCTAAAATGAATTGTTTCCCAGAGGGTGTTGCTGTGTGAAAACTTCTTATCAGGAGGAGCAATGACTTCACTTTACATACGCTTTCTTTTTCACTTCTCTATTTCCACTGGTTTCAGTGTGATTATACAGGTGAAAATGGGAGCATGATTTGATCCCACCATGTAAATAGATACAAAATTTAACATCCTGCTGGGGACATGATGCTTTGAATCTGCCCCTTTTCAGAGTTCGCAAACAATGTAGCTGTAACATATTAATCTAACCTACTTAAAATAGTTCCAGAGGTTGTGTTAAACTCATGAGCCTTAGACAGAAAGCCCTGTGTTACCTGAAGGATAATGAATTCCTGGAAGCTCCAGTTGTACCTGGTAGGACAAAACACCTAGACATAGTTTTTAAAAATAACCCTGCTTCCAGATTTCAGAGACAATAGGTCCAGGTGGCCTGTTGTTGTCACCAATCAGACTCTGTAGGTACAGGGTAACTGAACAGTCAGAAACGCCCGTGTTTCACCTGATGCGTGTTGTTAAATTAATTGTGAAATACTGCCTGAGCAGGTTGTTATTAATGATTATCAGTGACAAACATGTGAAATTCAACCTGTTTGCTTGCACAAGTGTTGCTGTAGTTAAGGCTTAATCCCACAGTCACTGTCCCTGTGTAAATAATTTAATTCAGTTAAATTATTACAATGAGCAATTACAGTGGCTAAGGATTCATGCCAGTGCTCCATGTTGATAAATCTTTATGCATGTGTGATACTGAAAAATAAATTTAGAGAGGAAACCTATTTCAGCTTTAAATTTCTAAGAAGTGATTATAGGCAACAGTGAATAAAAATAAATTTTATATTATGAAGAATACTTTGACAGTTTCCACTTAACAATTTTAAAAATAAATTTATACATGGAAGGATTAATATAGAACAATAACACTGCACCTTCCTGAAGGCTGGGAATTGAAAAAGAATAATACATCAATGTTATACTGAGATATAATACTCTATACCCAAATTTTTGTGCAGAATAACATGTTTTTCTTGGATAGAAGAATTTTGTGTCAGCTCTTAACCATGTTACAGTTTCTTCTGGCATCCAGACTTGGGAAGCTAACATTTATCTAGTTGGACTATTAGCACCTTACAGCCCAATCTGAAACTTTCTCTAGTCCCTCTACTAAATAAACTTAACAAAGAGTCTGGGAATCATAGTTTTCTCTTTGCAGATGCCCTTTAACCTTCATGACTGTTCCTAGCTATATGTTTATTTATATAAAGCACAGTACTTATGTGAAACACTAGACTGCCTACCTCTACAGTTATTTCCTATAGAGGGGGAAAAATAAAAAGCTTATCAATAGGCTTCAGTCTTCATTTGCCTCAGTGTAATCAACTTTTGTGATTTAAAATCTAAGAGTATGCTAATCTTCATTGCACTGCTGTTTTAAAGGAACAATAATGTACACACAGACAGTTTTTGGTTCATTAATTGGAATAATGTTAATCTAAAGGGAATTTAATGCCCACTGAACAGCTTGACTTACAACGTATCTTAGCTAGGGATGCTGATAATGGTTGGGATGGTGTTTTAGAGAGAATAAAACTCCAGCCAGTTTGGCTGACTTTTTATCCATGTTACAGTTTTCTTCAGTATAAAATTTAGTTTGAAAGTGTCTTAGGTAGGGTCTGGACACAAGTGGACACAAGAGAACTTTTAATGCTCACACCACCAAATTCAGATAAGGGGACATTCATCAGACTCCAGTATCCATTTCTAGCAGTTCAGTCATTAGATGATGGTACCTTAAGATTACCTAGATGTTAAAAAAGTGAAGTAATGATCAGATTTATTAAAAAAAAATAAAATTCCACATATAACTTGGTGTCTGTTGTTTTGACTTCAGCTGACTTGGTTTGAGTGTGCTCCTGCCCTGATGTAAGGTAAGGTGCTGCATGGGGGCTGTGTGACCACTGCTCACTCCATCACAGGTTTTCTGCAGAGACCCTGGAGGTCACCGTATCTGAGGGGCTCTGGGGAACGACGGTGACCAGTCAGGATTCATCTATGGGAGCCGTCGCTATCTCCCATGTGGTGGGAAGGGGTGTCCTTGGGAGAGGGACAGTTTTCCCGGCCAGGGAAGGGAAGCAAGCGGCAGCGATTCAGTGCCTGCCTGCACCGTGCTGGTACACTGCAGGTCCTCCCCAGAAACATCTGCTCCGACACCGCCCGGCAGCCGAGTGCCACTCAGTGCCGTGCCTGTGCTCCAGACAGTGTGTTTTGAATTCCAGAATGCCTCTATTTTCGTTTTAGGGAAATACAATCACATAAGTAATTATTTCACTGCTGAAGGATGGCTTTCCAGGCATGGTACCTTCCCTTTTACAAAATCTACGTCTGTTTTATCTAAGCCACCAGAAATCATAATAACTACCCTCCCCCCACTTTTTTTTTTTTTACACACATAAATTTACTATCATTCCTTCTCATACTTGAATGTTCTGCCACCTGTCCTCAATTTAATCCGTGAATGTAAGCACATAAATCTTCATGACATTTTGGCAGAATGTACCTATTTTCAGATGACTCCTTTAGGAAACTCTGAATCCAGGTGTTGTTTTTTGCATAAAGTGTTGCAAAAGGGGAATTTTAATGTGACCATACAACCAAAAAACTGGTTACATTTGAAATTCTGTAAAGGGGTGGGCTAGCATGCGTGCAAACTTTGCATATCTTTTCCACACCCTGAGTTATATTCAGAGAACTAAATTATAATTACTGCACCATCTGTAAAGGGAAAGAATATGGGATTTTACTGCCACAAGCATGTGATTACGCAAACTTTGTTATGTGCAACGAACACGTACTGGATGTTTAAAAGTCCTTTATCACATTTGACATAAAGGGATGAAAAGTGGAATGCTGATCTCAAAACATATTTTGGGGATGGGGTGAAAAAAGAAAAAAAAAAAAAAAAAAGAGATGAAACAGTTGCCTATTTTTCTTTGGCCAGATGGTTTCTAAACAAAGATCAGAATCTATTTGAAAGTCTGATCATAAGGTCCACACTAAATAGTTTTGACATAAGAACTACATGATGTGAAATTTGAAAAGCCTTTTACCTATATGGGGCCTGTAAGAGCCCCAGCTTTAGTTTAGGTTCTACGCTGAATTAAAACTGAAGTGCTCACTGTTTGCTTTCTACCAGCTTTTAGTTATTGTATAGGGTGCAGATTTCTTAGTAAGTGCTATTCTATAACTGTGTGGGGAAAAAAAAATAAAAATCTCACTCTCTTAAAATTACGCTAATTTGGCACCAAACTGAAAATGCCTCCCAAATAATTGATCATTAAAAAAAATCCTGTGTATCTAAGCACATGTGTATGGACACTGTACTAAGAAAATACAAAAAAGTCCTTTGTTTCTAAGGTGCTGAGAAGGGTGTTGTATTTTGCAGTCCACAGTCTTTTACTTTTCTCCCAAAGGTGAGATTAGCTGGTGGGGGTGCTTTCTATGTTAATGGGACAAATAACTGACTGGGAGAAATTCAAAAAGGAAGAAAAGAAAAGGCTACCAAAAAAAAAAAGGAAAAAGAGAAGAAACTCTGACAGGGAATTAGTTGGCTTGTCTTTCTCTGATGTAAAATCTTAGCTCTTCCCTAAAAAAAATCCCACAGCAAAGCAGATCTGCATCTCACACACACCTTTGTCTCTTGAGAGAGGATGGAGGAACAGACCACACAGGACAGCGGTTTCACTATATCTCTTAGCTCACGCTCCTGGCAGGCAGTCAGATGTGATGGAGATAAGGGCAGTACAAGGACTTAGGCAGAGGATAAGAGCATGCATTGTTCCAACCTTGATATTCCCCACTATAGACGGACGATTATTTTTTTTTTCCTTTAAATCCCATAATCACTTATATTTTGCAGAACAACAAAAAAACCTTTCTCCTTTTTGCTTCTAATGGACTAATCCTGCAGAAAGGCTTTGCTTTGAATTCATACTTTTCTATAGGGCCGCAATCTCTTTTCTAGTGAAAAGGTTAATTCAAAGGTCTTTTGACCGTGCGGGGCGGCCGGGAGCGCTCCCGAGGTGGCGGCACAATTGCCGGCGCAGGAGGGGAGTGGCAGCTGCGGGACCGTGCCTCGGCACCCGCTCCCCAGTGCCCTTAGAGTTTCTGGAGTTGACTGCGACTCTGGGAGCCAAGATAAGACCCCAATGTAAGGAAGATTGATGCATTGATTGTGCTGCCTGAGACCATAGCTCTCAGCTGCTGCCGCTGGCTCCTTGCAGGGCTTTTAACACCAACACCGATCTCTCGGGCTCTGCTAATACAAGGGGGAGGGAGAGCCTGCAGTTGGGGGTCTCAAATGAGGTGACTGATGTACCTGCTGTCACCTTTATGGGTAGTTCTCATATAGAAACCTTAAAGGTGAGCAAAACCAGCCCATTGCACCCGGTCGCCTCAGTGTATCTTTACTGAGAGTAAAAACACAAATTTGGATGGGTCCGGGGAGTTGGCGGTTATTGCTGCTGCTTTTTTGGCATCATCAGAACAATCCCTTTAAAATCCCAACTTCCCATGAACTTACCCATTCTGATCGGAATTTCGGGTGCAGGGATTCCCGCTGGCCACCCTAATCTCCCGCTTGGGCAAAGGATTCTTTTCATGCTGATGGCACAAAGGACTTTGTGGCAAGTTTTACACAGCATGCGCAAATGAACCGAGCTTCTGTTCGCAAGCAGGAGGAGAGTTTTCTTTCTTTCTTTTTTAAGTATTCAGTTCATAGCGGTTTGTTCTTTTACTCACTCAAGCTATCCCAGGGTAGAGAGCGAGTTTCTTGCCAAAAATAGAAGCATATTCTACTTCTGGGGGGGAAATAGCTTTACTGTTCAGAAATAGCACATTTGCTCTAGCACTCCACAACAGTTTATAGAGAAACATTATGCTTCTGATAAAAGCAATTTATAAGATGAAGTTATGCCCCAGGTTCAATGGGACTTGTCCATGAACATTTGAGAGCAGAGATTGTTTCCTGGAGGCTCATGTTACGCAGTTCTTTGCTGCTGCATATCAATACCAGCTATAGCAGATATTCCCAAATGGAAAAAGTGGTTGTTGTTATCTACGGTAAAGGTAAACTGAACAAGAGGTATTAGAATTAACATCCAAAAAAGAACAAGAAAAAAAGGATAAAAACCCCCTATATTCTTCTAAAGGAATGGTAGATATTTCTGATGTCCAAATGGGATTGCGTCTCATAGTGAAACTGATCTGATGTCTCCTTTGATACCAGAGCAATGGTATTTTCCAATCATTTCCCATCCTATTGTCCCCTTCCCACACAGTGGAGTCAAGTCAGTCTCAAGAGCGGCGGGAGCAGATTTGCATTGCACCATTCCAGCAAGCCAGCACAACCCCTTGGGCTCACCACCAGCCCCCACTCCTCCCCCCCCCCGGCCCCAGGCAGGTAGCCACTCCTGGACCCTCTGTGCTGACCTCTGACAATTGGGCACTGCTGTGTCCCTGGACACAAGCCTGTTGGGGCTGTCACCAGCCAGCCAGAGAGGCATCACCTGGCTCTACGCACCCTCTAGATGCTGTTGGCCCTTGGGGAACTATTCAGGCATGAAGTTTTTCTTTCTCAATGGTAATGGCAGCAGCTAATATCAGGCAGAAAATCCAGCACAGACACTCTTTTTTTGTCTTTTTTTTTTTTTTTTTTTACTTTGATCTCTTGAAACTGAAGATGGAAGGGACATGGAGTTTTGTTCTTAAAGTATGTATGACAAAAATCACACAGGTCTCAGTGGCAAATTCCCCTTTTCATTTTTCTGGCTGAGTAAAACTGTCAATAATTTCTGGCGCTTGGGTCCAATTTGAGTCTTTTCTAGGTGAATTCCTTCTTTCTCTTCATTAGAAATACTCCTTCATAATCAATACTAAAATCCAAATTGGGAGAGAAGAAAATCCCCAATTTCTTCACAGAATTATTTTATTTTGCACCAATTATTAAAAATATCAGGAGTTCTTAATAGAACAGAGGACATATTTTGGACAAATATACTTGTATTTTCCCTAGTGCTTAGCAGCTCCAGGTTTTCTTTCCCCTGAAAAGGATTAAAGTTTGGGTTTGCATTTTTAAGACCTCAAAACTGCATATACTCACAGACTGTTTCATCATAATCTGCAGTGCAGTTTTCATCTTTTTAAGTGCTATAGTAACATAAACATTAGTATTAGCAAGGTTTGATGTGTAAAACAAGTAATTGCAGGAGTATAGTCAGTATTTCTCATACCAAGAGAAAATTAGCATGGTAATTAAATTTATGCCTACTTTATATTGCAGCTGAATTTTTGCTAATCTAACCTAATAATCTTGGAAGCTTATAATTACCTGTCTTTTAAAGTGCATCTGCTAGCTGGCATGGTGTGGCAAGCACAACTGATAGTGGTTTTATTATAATCAGTGCCTTTGCTGTCATGTTGGTGTGCAAAGCAAAAAGATCCACTGCTGCGGTCTTTGTTGGGCTTTGGTTTTCAAGGGAAAGGGAGAAGAGGTTCTATTTCTGACACTCTGGCTCCATTACTGTGTGACCTCAGGCATCCTATTTACTCTGTTCCCACTTCTTTCTTCTCTATTTAGAATCACTTTAGTCCCTAAGTGGTCATGTATTTGAGAGTAAATTCAGCTGAACAAAGTTTCCCCACTTCTGAGCTGGACAATGTAGAGTTTAGGCACTTCTGCTATTCACTGTTGAGTTTATCTGGTTTTGAGCCACATACGCCAGAGCCAGTACTGGGTACAAGGTGACAGGTCTTCCAGTATGTTATTTAGCTGGGTGCTCGACCAAAGTATGGCCATGGACATCTGTGGACATTTTTGCTGGCTGCTTACTCCGGGCTTGTTTGAATGAGAAAGCCTTCTGCAGAACTGGGGTCTGATATACACTTGGTCTTGTGTATCCTCTGGATACCCAATGCACTTCAGGTAGCTCTTCATCTTAAGTCCACAGGAGTTTTCTAAGATGATTATAAAAATAGCACTGTTTAAAACAGCAGCAGAAAAAACATATCTGATTTTTGTGTATGTTGCAATTGTCTCCTGTTTACAAATCAGAATTGATTTCTGTCTTTAGTAATAGCATGAACAGGTGCTTAGTGAGCAGCTTTATGGCAGAAAAATGAACCATTTCTGCATGTCCTTTGATTTTGCCTTATTTATTTTTTACAACAGTAACAAAATAGGATGGTATATTATCACGTGAAGAAGAAAACATTGTGTATTTAGCATTTGCTGTACCTACATTCTCATATTAGTTTTTCTTAGGAAAAACATATTGGCCAGATCTTCCTTTACTTGAGCTGATGATGCAGTCTTTTATGTTTACTAAATCAATAAACCTCACAGAAGACAATGTTCTTAATTGAGTATACTAGTGAGAAAGGAGTGGTTGCAAGGATCTTTAAAAAAAAAAAAAGAAAGAGATCCCTACCTCTGCGTTTCAGTCCCAGATTCTCTCTGGATTAGAGTTGCTAAACCTAAACCACTGAAAGCAATGTAATAGTCCTAAAATAGGTATCTAAATCCTTCCCGTTTTCATTGGTGCACTTTGTGTAACTACTGCTATTTAATTACGCCTCTCTTTAATATGGCAATTTTTGACCTGAGCTCAGTGCAAATAGCATAGTATTTTATGACTGAAAAGGCAAGTGAATGCTTGGGGAAGCTGGGGATGCCCAGCCCTCTCGGCTGCCTTGCAAGTAGCTGTGTTTTCACATGTTTAGACTCTGTTGTGGTTCAACCCCAGCCGGCAGCTAGAACCACCAGCCACTCCCTCACACCCCCCTCCCATTCTCCCCCAAAAGGAGGGTGGGCAGAAGAGGAGGAAAAAAGGAGGGGTAAGGGAGAAGAAAAAACCCAACTGGTGGGCTGAGATAAACTCACTTTAGTAGAAACAATAACAAGAAAAGAAAAATAACAATAATAACAACAACAATAATAATAATGACATGGGTCACTCTCCCCACATGGTGAACTGACACCGTCCCGAGCAGTGATGATGGATTCCTGCCCCGTGGCTGACCCCATGTTACATACTGACCGTGTCATCTATGGCATGAAATATTTCATTGGCCATTCCATTGCCCTCTCTATGCTACTATGGGAAGCTGAAAAAAGTCCTTGAAAAGTGTAAACATCACTTAACAACAACTAAAGGCAATAGATATTATTGACATCTTTTCACAGCAATCACTAGAAAGAAAATTAACTCTTTCCCAGCTGAAATCAGGACAGACTCACACAGAGATGCTGTGATGATTCCCATCCCAAGCATGGTGTGGTCTTCTGTTTCTCTTGCATTGGTGAGGACAAATTTCACTGAATTTCACTGAATTTCACTGAATTTTTGGAGTTGGAAGGGACCATAGAGATCATCTAGTCCAACTCC
>JAOTQQ010000003.1:1054968-1257275 GCA_026546715.1 Gallinago undulata | reverse complement strand
CATTAATCATTACCCTTTGGGTCCTGTCACACAGCCAGTTCTCAACCCACCTCACTGTCCCCTCATCTAGCCCAAATGATAGATGAATTTCCACTGCTCTGCAATGGGGAGTTCTATGTAAAAATGACCTCTATAGCTGAGGTGAATAAAGTGTTTGGACAGTTTGTTTACCAAAAAAAAAAAAAAAAAAAGAATCTATTCAGGTCAACAAAACCTAGCCAGAAATAATTTCACTCAAAAAAGAAACTAAACCCTACATGCTTCAGTTGGAGTGAAATACTTGGCTGGCTGCAAAGAGTGTTATCCAACTTAATTCTTGCTTATTTTGGGGTAGCTGAAAATTCAGTCTTAACATCTGCTCACTCCTATTATTTTCCTGTTTTGCCAGCAAACTGTCTGCCCAATTCTGCTTTGAAAATTTTTGTCATTCTTCAGGGATGTAAAAAATCCCCAACAAACCAACCAGCCAACCAACACCATCCTCAAAACCCCAGGGTTGACTGTCTGGTTGTCCAGTCCTCTACCTCAAGCACCCACTGAAAGCAGGTGTTACCACCTATAGACCTCACCTGTAATCAGGGCTGCTTGGGACCATAAACATTGGACTACAGATTTAGGCTTGAGCACATACTTATGTAAAACCTTACTATGTTTGACTGGACAGCAGCAGATGTGCTCAGATTGCAGTGTGTGGAGGCGAGTAGTCCCGACCCTGCACCTGAAATGACCAACACAGATAGGAAAAGCAACTGATACATATGACTGAGAAGGAAAATTGCTTCTCAGTGTCAGATATGTCAGTGCAAACTGGAAATGACTCACCTGCAACCACTCAGGTCATTTCAGATTTATATCTACCAGTGGGATTAATTTTGATCTGTTAGTTATTGATAAATTTCATAATATTTTAGAAAAAAATCTCATTTTTTTTCTTTCTGGTTCTGCAACAGCGAGGCTTCACTGTAGGAGGGGAAAAGCTCTGAATTTCTAAAATGCAGTTTGGGAACTAAAACTCCAACAATATGATACACAGTGTTATGCCCATTTGTGCTGTATAAATAAATATCCAAAATGTTTTTTAAATTCTGTCTTGTCTATAACCGAAACCAAAAGCATTGTGCTTCCAAAATGATCCTTGGAGAGTTGCTTTGCATTTACAGAGATTTTCAGATTGGCAGGGAGCCACTGGACAACTTATTGAAAGTCATTGAAACCTAGAAGGAATGTGAGGGTTAGATATGGAAGCACATTTTCACAGATATTACAGGGCCAATTCAGCTTTCAGTTACAGAGGAGAATGAGGATACAATAAAACACACTTCATTAGAAAATATATTGTTCAAAAAACCCCCTATTACCACTTTTATACCTAATATAATTCTTCCAGATTAAAAGAATCCTCAAAAGAGAAAAAGGCAACAACTAACTAACTAACTAACTAAGCTGACTGTTGAGTAAGCACACACGAGGATGATAGAATGCAAACACCTAGCAATGATGTGATTTGGTTTTGCAGAGTTTGAGGCTGAAAGTATGAACGGCAACTAACAACAAGTTCTCTTTTTTTTTGTTCACATATTTTTTTAGAATTATTCAGTCTATTTGTTCAAAATTACTTGCCATTTCTTCAAAATATCGTTTTGCTTTTTGAATAGCTCACAAGAGATTCACTGCAAGGGTTCACTATTCAAATGTCAGAAGCCTTGGTGTGGTTAGCTCCTGAAGTGATGTGGTATTGTTTCTGGTCGCTGATCGGGTGATTTATGTAACCCAATGAATTGCAAATTGCAAACATAACAATGGAGAATTAGTGCTATCTTTGAAAATGTGACTCCTCATCCCTGTATGCCTCAAGTTCTCCATTTACAAGTGGTGACGATAGCATGCAGCACACTGCAAGGCTATATGTTTTTCTGCTGAGATGCTGTGGGGACTAGTGAATGAGATGATGTCTTTGGTGAGAGCCATCAGGAAGAGCTCTGCTAAACGGCAGCACTTGCAGATGACATTTGTTTAAGCTGCAGCTTTAAGTTCAGCCCAGTTAGCTTCTTCATGGCAGCTGTGTTTTGTCCGGCAGGCTCCTGGATTTCTCTTAGAGCATCGAAGTTGCTTGGCACTTTTACAGGGTCTTAGCAGAAAAAGGTGGCTGTTTTGATGAAAGCAAAAGAACCAAACTAAGGGAAATGCAATCAAGAGCCACATGTAAGATCTGTGCCCACACCTTGTAGCTGCAGAGGAGCTGGGTGCTCCTGTCAGCTCCTGTTCTGGGAGCCAGGCAGGCAACATGTGGCCACAGCTGCCTCGCTGTCCCAGGACCACCAGGTCTGGGGTAAGCACTGCTGTCCCTCCCCCTGGCCACAGGGAGCCTGTGGGGCTGGGGAAACCCCCAGGATGGCAGCCAGCTTAGAGGACTATGTAACCTCACACACCCTGCCTGCACCTGCCACCAGGACACCATACACTTGTCCCAGACTGACCTCGTTTCTCCTCCTGGCACCTCCCTTCTGTTTCCATATCACCTGAAGTATATGATGGCTCATCAGTTCACTGCAGAGATGACATACCTGGCAGTCACCTAAATCCTCAGAGATGGAACCAGCATTTAAATTCACTTAATTCATAATCTCTGTGCCTAGCTGGGAAGCGGGCAAGAGGTGGCTTCAAAAGCAGCAGCTGCCCAGGACCAGACCTTGCAAGTGAAATTGAGTCATACTGGGTCAAGGGATAGACTTTCCAAGGACATGTGTGAAGATTTGGGCTCTTTTAAATAAGGTAATTTATAATAATAATCTGCCCTCTGCTGAAGCACGTGGGAGGTGTTTTTGTGGGCCAGTGGCTGGGGAGGATGTAGGGAAGCAGCTGGAGAGGGGAAAGTGCTACTGATTAGACTGGGCAATTTTACTTTTAATTCTTAGGAAAAAAAAAAAAAAAGGTGTCCAGATCAATAAAGGAAGTGAACCAAACATAATCTGCACCAGCATACTGAAATGCACACGAACAGGTAAGGGACAATCAATACAAAGCGTGTACTTGAAAAATAATTCTGCCACAACTGATGAAAGAGGTTCAGTATTAGTATAACAGGATAGAGGATTTGCTGGTCTTAACAGGGGGCAAATGCCATTTAAGGACAAACCAATCTGTATCTCTGAATCTCATATATTACATATTACAGATCCCAACCTAAAGGCTGCAGAGTGACAGGCACACTGGATGCATGACAAGTTTTCTGGCAAGCATTTGCTTGTAATCCTCTGATTTGGCGATATGATGGGAGTTGCTGTTTCTGTACTACATTAAGTACACTAAATTTGCTTATTCACCAGCATTTTTTGCAGGGAAGACTGTATGCTAAGCTAGCTTTTGGCAGGGTGCAGGGAAGAACAGCTGTACCGCCAATAATTAATTCCATAATTGCTTTAACCTAGACCAAAACTGAGACAAACCTTAGACAGAAACACAGTGCTGGCAATGCTGTGATCAGCTCTCTGTGGAGCCAGGAAATGCTAATGAAATAGGTTCAGCAACATCAAGAAAGATCTCAGCAGATCTGAGCCTCATCATTAGAAATGCAACAGGGGCTTTTAAAAGTAAGATTTCCAAAACACAGATATGATTAGTTTCCCTGCAAGTCAGCAAATGGTCTGCACTGACTGAAGAAACCGTGGAAGGAAGAGCTGCACGTTCACAGCTGTGTCCCTCCTGAGAGAAGCTATTGCCCATCCTTTGCATCTGGAAGCCTAGTGGAGAATACAAATGTCTTCTTTTCACAGTTTCTGCCTAGATGATTCATTCACGCAGACTGCTTGAACGTTGCCAGTCCCTCAACTGAGGTTGAACTTCCTCTAGACAGAGACACACCAAGAAACAGATGTACTTTTTTCAGTATTCTTTTTTTAGATATTGCTGCCAATGTTGCTTCCAAGTGGACCGACGTCAGTGGGTGGTTTGTGAGTGGTTTCTGATTCAGCTGCACAAGTCCTTCCCATTGCCATAAACAGTGTATCCCAGCAATGCACCCATAGCCTCTTGCATATGCCTGAAGCTCGAGGCCTCCCGTTTAGACAGTCAGTATTGGTGGGGTCATACCTTCTCCTCTCTTGGTCCAGACCTGCAGGATGCTCTTGTACTGCAGCCTCCCAGGGACACTGGCAGACCATGCACACAGACCAGCTATGGGAGTGGAGGGAGGGCTTCAGGCACAGGCAACGAGCGTAAGCATCCCCTCACACCACCAGCTCACAGTGGGGTATTTTCAAATCTTTGACTGTGATTTTTAAACTGTGTGTTATCAATAGCAGTGCAAAGAAAATATGGCAAAAGCTCCATGCAATGAGCTGACTACACAGCTGATGGTGAGCCGAAGATCTTGAGCTCAACCATCCTGTCCAAATGAATACTATACCCGTTTTCTTGTGAGATTCTTTAAATAACTGCATAAATAAAGTAGCTAACATATTTTTCTCAATACCTTTGGGTATCCACCTTGGATTTTAATTTTCTGCCTCATAGAAAATGATGTTTTTATATTACAGTGGTGAAACATCATCAAAATATCTTAACATGATACATAAAAAGGAAACCATATAGCAGAACAGAGCAAACCATCAGTAACCGCAATGCCAACTATACAGCCTTTCATTGCAGTGCTACTTGCCAGTAACGATGCCTTGCATGTATAATTGCTAGTTTCTAAAAGTATTACTGGCTTTCAGGGGGAATTACTACAGAAATGATCCACAACAATTTTTTTGTATTTCATTTGTAGAAGTTCCTCAAGCTTTGCTCTTTCTCTTTGCTGTGAAATGGGATGAAACTGCTGGTTTCCCACCGAAAAACATGGAAGGCACTCATACTCTGAATCTGAATGCTAGTATTTGTAATGACACCTTCAACAGATACATTAAAGTGCTGTTTCTAGGCAAGAGCTGGACATGAAAAAAAGATTATAATATATATTTATATACATAAAAAAATAAAAATTATCTACAAATATTTCTATGTAGGTATTTGCAGTCCCTCACCATTGCTCACTGGCAGCCAGATGCGCAAGGCTGCCATTTAAGTGTCTGTTGGCTACCTCAGAAAGGGCAGAGGCAAACGTGGAACCATGGTTGTATGAAGAAATAATGAAAAATTTGTGCCTACAATGAGAAGGTGGCATATTTGCGATGGCTGTCTGCCCTCTAAGTCAGTCTGTCCTTGGAAAGAATCAAGGAAACTTAGTAAACATCCATTACCTTTTTAACTTAAAGTCTATTTTGTGCACTTCAAGTATGTAAGCTTATGAAAACAGGGGTTTGGTTTTGGCCTCTCTTGACCAGTTAAATGCATATTATTTTCATATGTAAAGGAATTGAAAATACTGTAAATGAAGGGGCAGTTCCTTCTCTGACAGCATCAGTCTAAACGGGGGTTAAATTTCAGTTTCCTTGATGCTCTTCCCCCTTGTCAATAGTATACATAAGCACAGATTCCATCTTTACATGCTATAATCTGTGAAGTATTGTTAATTCATTATCTGGTAGACTAATGAACAACAGACATTTAGTTCTTGTTCACTGCTACTTCATAGTTATACTATGTTTCCCAGAAGTAAATCACTTTATTCCAAACTAGAGTTCTGGAATTTATTATTTTTTCTTCTTGTTTCTGATGACCGCAACTATTTTTCATAAGCAGCCCTGTTTCTTAGTTTGTGCCAGCTATGGAGAGAGGATAATGGGGGAAAATAAATTACAAATACAATAGTAATAGCTGGCATGACTGTCCTTTTCCAATATACTGCATTTAGCTCTTCAGTTTTTTGCAAAGCCCAGACATAATACTTCATTGAAACAGATCACAGGAAAACTGTCTATCTAGTAAAAGATGAGAGACAGCACAAAACAGACCTGCTAGTAGCACAATGATTACTACAGCTGTTGGTACACAATGATAGCAATCATGGGTATTATTGCCCATGCTCTGTGGTGCTAAATTAGCAATTAAAGTCTCTATGCTCTGGCAACCGCACAGCAAAAATTTTAGTCCCTAACTTCTGTTCCTTTCATAACCTTCCTATTTAAAGAAATCTTTTATGAACAAAAATATAATCATTTTATACTCTGCATGGGCTAACCATGTGAGGGCAAACATGAGAACCATTCACTTTCAGCACAGGCATACTTACCTGTGGACAAGACTCAGTGGCACGCAGCGCCCTGGGTGCCCCCAGCGATGGAGGGGAGCAGGGGGTGCCTGGACATGCAATTTCACCACCTGCAGCGAGGGTCGCAGCGCGAGGGCCAGGAATGGCTCCACTGTGATGCCCTGCTCTTACCACTGAAGGTGTTGAGCATCATCAACCACTTTGTCCAGAACATCTCTTTTCTACCCAGTCAAGGCTATTAACAGAGTTAATAACATGGTTACTCACTGCAAGCAAGCTTAAAATTCAGTGTTGGAAATTAGTTACTGCATCTAATTTTATCTTCACATTTCTGTAAGATACAGTATAACTAACATTTTTGTAGTGCTGAGTGTTACCTGTTGTGTAGTGTTTCACACTTGTTTTCTATGCAGATGTATGATTTGGGCTGAATAAATATTTGTATGTCCCTTGCTTTTCCTATTAACTGCTTTTAGAGTGGCTTGCTTAAATTAAATTAGTAAAAATGAAATCTCATTAATGAAACAAAGAGGACAGGACACACTTATACTGAGATTCATCAAGAAGAAAGAAATCTAGTTATAATTTTGCACCAACTCAAATCCCAAGAGATTGCAGCTTCAGTTTTGACTCACCTCAGTGATACTGGCACAGGAGGCAAAACCCAGATCACATCTTTGTGCCTCCTCTGAAATGTTGGAATTTCACCAGTTCAAAGGGAGGGAATAGAGTGAGGGTCTGATCTTGTGAGCTCTTTTCCAGGGAGATTCCCATCACACCTGTGAGAGAATTAAGCTAAATAAGTCAAATGCATAGTTAACAGTTTCACTGATTTTTTTACTAAGGAAAGCAGTAGGCAGATGTCTATAAAACAGGTCTAGGCTTAATCTAGTTGGCCACTGGATGTCACTGATGGCCTCAGAAATACAATGGTAGTATGTAAAAAAAAAAACCAAGAACAGGTATTAAAAGAAAAGGGGAGATTAACAGTGTCTCATTAGCTTTGAAAGATGTTACTACTGGAGCTTTTAAGTCCTGAGTGCAAATGTGTGCAAAACTTTCTCAATGTGGTAAAAGAAAAATTATTTCTTCATATAGTAACAGAACAAAATACTTGTCATTTCCATAAGCTGATGCAAAAACTTGTTATGATCACAGATAGCCAAACTGGTGAGAGATTAATTGTATCTGAAACTCACCCAGGTCAAGGTCAAACATTCTGAAGAGTTTAAAATGCATAAAACATTCTTTAAATATAGCACTTTTCTTCCCCCTCCCCCCTTTTGAATCTGAATAGGAATTGGTAACCTAATCAAAAAGCAAAATCACATTTGAGGGATTTTTGATCTAACCTGAAGCAGTAGGTACCAAAGCTCTGGTTTTGTTGTCTTGGAAGTTTGCGTAACTCAGAAAATCCTCTGGCATTTTGGGTGCTTACCCAGGCTGAAAGAAACTCCTGCATTAGGGGAGACTTGCTAGTTTTCACTATTTTTAGCCTCATCTGACAGGAAATAAAATTGCCCTTTTTTTTTGGTAGGTGAAAATATGTTAGCGTCTAATGCCTTAGTCCTCTGGTGAGGGAGGAGAAACTCCTCACTAAATTAAGCTCAGACTTGCGCTCTGGAGAGCTGTTTCACCATTGCTAAACATCTGCTGGGCCTGTTAGAAACGAAAACACATTTCTGGAAAGAACAAATATGATTGTTATTTCCCTACATTTTCTTGGGATAAAAGTTAAATAAGGTTGCATGAGACTGAGAGCTGAGTTACTTCTATTGAAGTGCTTCAGCAAAAAAGAAGTGACAACTGCTAATGGTGATTATGTGGAAAATATCTTCATTAGACATTTGAATGCATGCAATGTTGACCAAGTTATTTCCAGAAGACAAAGCAGCTGTAGGCTGACCTGACTTCCTAGCAAGGCTAGGAAGACAAGGCTCCTGAATGCATGCTGAAGAGCTAGAAGGCGACTGAAACCAAAAATTCGGGGGTTAATTTTCATACTAAGCTCACATTTAGAAAAACATGAAACAGATGTTCATATCAAAATCTGGTATTTTTCCGTAAGAGCCAAACATGAAAAAGAAGTGAAGTTAAAGCATGCATGCTAATAGCTCCTTTCAAATAGTTTAGTCTTTTCCAAATGCATAGATGTTCAGAAAATCTCAGTCTAAGCAATTCTGGGTAACGTAAAAAAAGTCTGTGCTGACTTAAGCTAATGGAGTTGCTGCTTTATCTCAACAGGAAAGAACTTTTCTCTTGGGGTCTTCTGTCTCACCATTGAATTCTTGTGCTAAATTAACTTATTAATCGGCATGTACATATGTCTGTACATATAAGGATAACATGTGGCAAACAGGCAACCTGCACAGGGAGATATTGACCATGCCGAGGCTGCTCACAGAAAGAACAATGCAAAGCATAGGTAGAGTGGTCCTTTGCAAGGTCCATCTATGATCAAAGCTATAGTTATAGTCAGACACGACACCATAAATGAGAAATGTAGCACAAATAATACAGAATCAACGATGTATTGTACTCAGCGTTTTCCCAGCAATTTTTGCTGTATTAGTACTTTGGTCTTCTGACACCCGGAGCAGCCCCCAGATTGCTGTAGGCTCTGCAGTTACTGCGTTCACTGTAGCCCACCAGATTTCAGATGCAGCTCAGGTGGCTGCATGTGTGAATCCCTGTCTGTATGACCAGCTGGCTTCCAGATAGACTCTGTGGAAGATTGGAACTGCTGCTGCTACTTTTGTAAATCCAGAGAACATTTAAAAGTGGAAAAATGCATAATTATTTTGGGTAAAGTCAGCTTCACTGACACTAGTATCTTTGTGAATTGATACTGAAGATACTGCTTGTGCAAGCATGTTTCTGACAAAGTCTGCTCAGAACTGCTCAATTTTAATCTAACTGCACCTCACCACTTCTACTGCCTGCAATTCTTTACCCAGAACATTTTTTCCAGCAGTGTTGACTGGTTCTTTCAGAGATTTTGGACATTTCTTCTCTTTACTCTTCTCCCTACTTGGCATGTTCCTTAGGTTTCCTTCCAGTTACTCAAGGCCATGCAAATCTACCCCCATAAAGGATTTACACATCAAAAACTCCAACAGACAAATGCCAACCAGAGGTTTGTCAAGAGTTCCTGCCTTTCAGTCTGTGCAGGGCTCTGTGTTCATTGCCATCTTAGCATCCAGCCACCCAGTACCATAAAATTCTTCTGCAATTTTTTTTATTACTTTTTAGAACCTGGTATCAGGAGCATATGTTGCAAACTTATTTGTTATTTCTTTTCCAATTTATGGTGGTTGCAAAGTCAATTTTCTCTAGTTAGGGACTTGAACAGTCTCTGGCATTTGGTTGAAAGTTTGCAGGAGGTTTGCAAAAATCTAGTAAAAAGTCTGGCAGATTTAAGTTGGTCTCTCTGGCATGATACGTGGTTCAGAGTAGGGTCAGTGAACCATCTAGGCTACCTTGTGTGAGAAATAGGGATGCCACATGGGGAATGGCGATAGCTGTCACAAAACAGAAACGGGAGTGGGAAGGAGACCACCTTCTCATGGTTATGAAGTCATTGTGTTTTTAAGTGACTTGGGCTGAATAACCTAACTCAAGAGTTGTGTCAGACATAATTTTGGTATGTTACAAAGACACTGGTTAAAAATTCATGGCATTGGGTTCTGGCAGGAGCAGCCAAGGCAACATGCGCCTCAGTTCAGGATTGCTGCAGAGACATTATCCTAGCTTAAAGGAGGTAACAACTGCAGTGCGGGCATTTGCTAAGCCTAGGGAAAGAGGCCACACATTGGTGCAGTAAACAGTGAAGTGACAGGACTTGTGAACACAGAGGTTGGGAAAATTACAGCAGTTGGGCAAGAGGGAAGGAGAATGGATCACGTTTAGTCTTTGGAAGGACTAGGCTGACTGAGAGCTGATTCCTTCATTTTATATATATTTTGTAAATTGATATTGATAACACAGGACTAAAGCACATCTCAATTACTTTGCTATGGAACTTGAGGCTAAAGTAAGCAACTGAGTAGATATTTACGAAGGGGTTTTTTCCTAATGAAGAAAAAAGAAGGAAAAAACAGCTGATGCTCTCTCACACCAGCTATTATTCTTCTAAGAGCCCTATTAGCATTATGGCAGAAAGCAAGGCTGAGCTTGCTCTGAAAGACTAAAGCTGGGTGCCAGAAACACAACTGTGGTGGAATAGCCCTTGGTCTGGCCAGAGCACCTCTGCATGCCCCTGTGTTTTCTTCCATATGCACATCACTATTCCCAATCTCCTGAATCAAATATCAAGCCAGTGCCTTTATCTAAATAAGGCTGCTAATAAGAATAATAAAAATCAGGTTATAGGTCCCAGTCCTGGACTTAGGCCAGACTTCCACTACAAACTACAATATCAGTCAAAGAGTATTATCCCTCGTTGTGTCAGCAAAAGTCCCTGCTGTGGACTTAGTTATGACAAAACTGTGCATTCACTAGGGTAGCTTATTTCACCCATATTACGCAGCAGAAGTGCAGATTTGCCAGAATAAATATGTCTACGCCAAGTGCTGGGACAGTTCTCTAGAAATAGCTACACCAGGAAAACACTATGCTATGGCCCAGATTTAGGCATAGGGAGATTGGGACATCCTGCCCTAGCACAGATAAGACTACAAGGCATAAGGTCAGACAGTGAGAGACTGGGAAACGTCCCAATTCCTAACGTTACTGTCTCCTCGCCTTAGTAGCAATGAGGTATTGGCAGCTTGAGACAAGCTGCCTCATGCAGAGGAGCTACAGGCCAAGGGAAGCTAACTATTTCTGTCTTGTTTAATTTGAACACTTAAACAGTTAATCCCTTTGCAATGTCATTTTTTGGCATAGATACTACATCTGTCTATTTCTGAAAAGATCTTTTTACTAATGCAGCTTTTTAATATATGAAACAGTTTGCATCAGATTACAGTGCCTTAACAGTAGCAGACCACTAGGCATGTAGACAGACGCATGGACATAGGC
Organism: Gallinago undulata; assembly: GCA_026546715.1. NCBI lineage: Eukaryota > Metazoa > Chordata > Aves > Charadriiformes > Scolopacidae > Gallinago > Gallinago undulata. The sequence goes on along the minus strand of JAOTQQ010000003.1, from coordinate 1,246,102 downwards.
ATCCACACATGCACATTACCTCTACACATCTATGCTCTGTCTCATCTCCTTGTTCTTCTCTGTGGTGCCTGGTTTTCCCTCTTTACTCCCATCAGAAACAAAGCTGAGCATGCCCCAGGCAAGTTGTATTCATATGTGCTAAGGCTTTATGTACAAAATCCAGGGTGTAACAGATTATCTTTGATATTTTTTATTTGCTCAGCTTTTTTTATCTTCTGTTTCATTGACTCATTCAAGCATGTTTAACCTAGGCTCTGCTTTAAACTCACCCTTACTTGCCAACGCTGGACATACCGGACTGAGATCAATGAAGGGCCATGAAGATGGTTAAGGACCTTGAGCATGTCTCACATGAGGAAAGGCTGAGGGACTTGTGTCTGTTGTGTCTCAGACTTCTCTCTCTAGAGAGAAGGGAAGGCTCAGGAGAGATCTCAGCAATGTATATAAATACTTGAAGAGAGAGTGTAAAGAAGACAGCACAAGGCTCTTTTCAGTGGTGCTCAGTGATGGGACAAGAGGCAATGGGCACAGGTTGAAACACAGGATGATCTGTCTGAACATGAGGAAACATTTTTTATTGTGAGGGTGACCAAGCACTGGCACAGGTTGACCAGAGAGATTGTTGAGACTCCATCCTTGGAGGAGTTCAGAAGACAAATGGATATGGTCCAGGACAACTGGCTCTAGGCTGCCCTGCTCAAGCAGGGGGGTTGGACCAGGTGAGCTCCAGAGCTCCCTTCAACCTCAACCACTCTGTGGTTTTGTGAAATAGGGTAGTAGATTAGTACTTGTATTAGGTTCAGCAGGACATTGGTCCAGGAAATGAGTTTTTCTTCTCATTTTTAAAGAAGTTTGTGATAACTGCAGGGCACACTGAAATAATTTGAACTACTGAAGTAACAGCCACTGGACTAGACAATATATAAGAAAATTACTTTCATAATTAATGTCAACATGCACAATCCTGATGCTGAAGAAACATCTGTAACTAGAAAAACAGACAAGAACAGCAGTGAATTTCTCTTCCATGATTCTTCTATTTACCCTTGCATTAAAGTGATGAAATGTCAGCTGTTTTTGCATGTGTGAAAAGATCTTGCACAGAGGACTCATGTCTAAGAACGTGCACATGGTGTTTTTACAGCAAAAATAATGTTGGTTTGCAATGCCTAGGTATATAGTACTTTTACTAGAGCTCTGAGAGTTTAAAAAAAACATGTGAGAAGACATGCATGTGTATGTCTTTTTTCTCCCATCCTTTCTAAATAATTTAATTTCATTTTAGTCCATTCAGAAATAAGGACAGAAAAAGAGAGGGAAAGGGAGAAGAATGTAGACAAAAAGCAGGATGAAAACTAAGCATAATTTAAATACAAAACTGAGTTTTACCTGCACCTTGAAGTTACTATGAAAAGAGTTGTCTTTCCAACAAACTGATTTCATTTTAAAAAGTACAGTCAAATAATGGGCCATGGGAAGGTTATGGAGTAACAGAGTAGCTAGAGTTGGCTGAAAAGACATTTAATTTGGAGCTTGCCAGATACCCTTCTGGCAACTTAATATTAAGGTTTTTATATACTGTGGGGTGTATCTTGTTCCCTGGGTCAAATTTGGGTGCATTCTTTTTGTGGAATGCATTCTGTGGCAGCTGAGACACATAATTCTCTGGCTATGTCTTGTGAAAGTAAAAGAAGTGGGGAAGAAACATGTTTTAAGATAAAATTTGATTGAGATATTGGGTTTTAGACAGTGAATACAGAAACATGCTTTCAAGGGTTACAGAAGAGAACTTAAATCTGCAAGGCAGAAAAAACTGTTATTAAATTATTATTAAACTGTTGTTATAACAGAAAACTGTTCTTAAACTGACACTGTTATTAAATTATTAAATTGATGTACTTCCTAGAAGAACATATGTTAAGTTTTCATTGTATTTCATGTCCTCAACTCTAATGCCACACTATTTAAGTATATTTGATACATCATTCGCTAGTCTATGTTGATTCATTGTTTGGGGTCTAGTAATTAAAAGAGGAATTCTTTACAGATTGAATTCAGTTTTTCTATTCTGGGCTTTTTAGTATGTTAGCTGTGTATTCTCATTCCAGTAACTTAACGGATTCTATTAAACACTGAATAAAACCCCTTTAGGGGAGCCAGCTAGAAATGCATGACTTATTCAGTGCGAAGTATCTACAGATGATTGATTAAATAAAACAGCAGTTTTGGGCTGAGGAAGAATTTTAAAATAGTTTCATCTCTGAACTTACAATGACCAAACCATTGGATTGTTTTAGATGTCAGTGAAAATGTTTGTATGTTAAACTTTGTCTTTATTACGCATTTGTTTCATAAATTAGAAAAAAAGATCTAAGGTAAATGTTCAGCTCATCTGGTTTATAACAGAAACCATGACTATGGTGGATAGGGTACAAAGATGAGCTCATTCAAGAATTCTCCTTAAACAGTAATTTATCATCTAGGTAATTTTAAGAGTTCCTCATGTCATTGCAAGGGTGGCAGAAGCAGACTTTTTAAGAAATATTCTCTGTAGTACCTTGATAAACTGATGCCTAAAATTGGAAATTTCACTAATAACAGACTTCCCTTCTTGTAAATATTGGGTAGAAATTTTCAGTATAAAAATCTGTACTGAAATGGATCATAGAAAGTTGTCTCTTCTTCCACTAAACAAGGATGACTTCCAGTATCGTTAGCAATTGTTACCAAGAAGATTCTGTTTTGGATTATATTATATATACAATGGGAATTTATTTGAGGTTTCCCAAGTTTACTAGTTCCATTCCCATGAGCTAACAGACAGTAGATCAAGTGCTTAACAGTCAAGTATTCCCATGGCAAATATCCACCAATGTCCCTTTCATCTGATGCAATGGCATAGTGCCCATTCTTCTGCTTCATCATTCTCTTTCAGTGCGTGCAGTGTTCCAGGAAAGGGCCATATCATGTATTAGACTATGCGGGAGACAGTAAGCCTAATCTTTAAAACCTTATGGTTCTGTTTCATTTTTTGCTGACCACTGGAAACAATTACAGCACAGACAACACATGAGAATGTCTGACAGCTTCTTCAGTCCCTTTGCACTCAATTGCTTGGTGAGTCTAGGTTTTTGTTCATTATAATCACAATCCAAAGCCTATGTTTGAATCAATATCCTGAAAATGAGCAAGAACCAGGCATCTAGTGGTCAAGGTGACGTTAGAATCCATCGAATAGGTAAAATATATTTTTAAACTGAAATTTTCTTATTTCTGTCCTTAAGCCACCAATACATTAACAGCACTGATACCCATTTATCTCCATTTTTTGTGCTTGCCATTGCTGAAAGCTCATAGCCTTAATGCTGGTTATAGTTATCACATCTTTATAGGTATAACTAGTAAAGCTTACTTACAACCAGGAAAATCTAGGCTTTCACCTAACAGTTTTCAAAACAAGATTTGGGCATCCATAGAAAGTAGGAAAATAGACAGAGTTGGTGAATTTATATGCAGTACTTCCAACAGACACTATACCTTTCATTCTAGAGAAGCAGAGTTTATACAGATTGTGCCTTCAATGGAACACAAGAGTCAGATTCAGGACTGAACAAATGCCATAAGGAAGGCTGATTTGTTCAGAGAATTCAGAAACTTCTGAAGGACAGTTTGAAGATGAAAGTCTAGAGGTTGTGGAAGTGAAATGGATGACAACTGTTCGGTATAAAAGTAGGATTAAATAAAACCCCAGGTAGTTGGAGAGACAACCAATTTGAAGGGAATTTCTTGTAGCAAAAGGTAAAAATGGTAAATTAGGAGGACAGCACTTATTCTAGAGTGGTTCCAAGTCCTGACTAGATTAGATACTATTGGAGATTCTCCCACCTACAAGCTACTGAAACTGTGACCAGGAAGTGTGCTGCTGTTGGCAGAGCTCAGGAATAAAACTTATGAAGGCTAGGTACTTTTTACATGTATGTTAGTATCTGGAAAAATTCTTGTTAGTGGAGATGAGAAAAATCTCAAAATTTCAGCGACATGTTTCTTCTTTTTTTCACAACTAAAAATGGATAAGAAACTATAGCAGTATGTTGATTGGTGACCAAAGCATCAAAACTAATGAAGACTTACAGATGGAGCTAAATAAATTTTTAAATTTGAGCATATAGCGATCAGATACTACAATTCTACCTGAACTAAGATATAGACAAGACTCATATCTAACTGCTTCCATAAGTCATGATCTGTTTGTTCTCCTAAATTTTCCTATAATGTTTCTCATGTCCTGGATTTTGGGGATATTTTACATCTTGCAAGACTGGCAGGATAGCATCAAGTAAGACCAGCCATGTGAGAACTAAACAGGATAAGTGCTGAACAGAAAAGAAATCTCCAAATTTATTAACAGGCATAGTTGTAAATGTACTGAAAGTGTGCTTTTCATAGGTTTGGTCTCTGCTTAATTTTAATAAACAACCTTAAATGTTGCTACTTGCTGAGACTTTTGCAAATATCTGTGTTCTTAAGTGGCATGAAATTCAAAGAAAACTCAGATGTTCTGCAGACATTATTGATGGCTCTGCTTTGGGCCATGACCCCATATATATTTCATGCAATTGCTCTGTCTCACTCTAATTGACATATAAAAAGGCAAAAGCAGAGAAACATTAAAACCCCTGAATTCCTTAAATTATAAAAAAATATTGTATTTCATTGGAACTTTTTTGTTCAAAGGTGGTTTGGTTTTCATGTTCCCTGAATCAAAGACAATTTCTTTGGATGCATTTTTAAAAAATTAGTTTAATCAGACTGTATTCTGTACCTTTGATCTGGTGTGCCTGTGTCTGCTTTCTTGAAATACCTCATATATAGAGGCCTTTTGATGCTTTGAGAATTTTGCTTGAAATAACAAACATATACAGTTAAATAAATGTGAAATCCTGTTCTCTTTGAGCATGGACATTGAATGAGACCAAAAAAAAAGGTCTGTTATGTTTGTAAATAGTATTTCCAGAAGGATTCTGAAAACCAATACCTTGCTATAGCTTGCTCAAGACTATCCTTGTATTATTTCTTTATAAAAATAGCAGATAATTGCAAAATAAGCAGTAATGTTCACCCAGTCTCTTAGCACTCCTTTCTATGTAAGTTTCCAGGTAGTCCTATTACACTCAGCCGGCAGAGGAACTCGTTTAAGGTATAACTCTGCACAAAAAATGAAATAAAGATAATAAAATGAGAATGGGAAAACTCTAGAAGTAATTTAACATTTCTTTTGCAAATGTGAATGATGATCCGTTCTTGGCTCAAGAAGAGTATAAATACACATTCCTCAGAGGAGAGATGAAGGATTGACATGGATTTTTCAAGGAATTTTTTTTTAAGGGGACATCTTGTTGAAAATGACTGAAATAAATTACAGTGGGTAGGTGTGTATTCTGTTTCTATCATTCAAATGTCTGAATAGTGACTGCTGTTAGTAGGGAAAAAAAAGATGGCAGTTATTCAGGCACTGAATTCATATGCTGTTTATAGTTACTTATACACTGCCGTTCTTTAAGAATAAATTATGACAGTAGAAGGTACCATTATGCAAAACTAAAAGCATAGTAAACACCACATATATAGCAATGATTATTTTGCAAAAACCTATTTTACTGCAGATTAAGGACTTAAGTCTCTTATTGGTCTTCAACAAATCACAGATTGTTCAGGCTTAACTACATACGGCCAGGAACAGTGCTGGCATACTACTGTGTTTGGGCTGTACGTTCATACTCCATTAGGATCCCTGGCAAAAGTGCAGGCAAAGATAAATTGGCTTTTTTCTATATCCACCTCAATTTGTTGGCTTGCCAAAAGGATGCTTACTGACAGATGATGGAGGCATTGTAACTTAAAACATGTAAACAAGGAAAACTGGGCTGTGTAAGGGTAGCAGATTCCAAGACTGATCCTGTCTGAAGTGTAATAATGCTTTGCTCTGCGTGAAGTCCGAGTCATTTCTTTGACCTGGAATAAAGTACCAGTCAAATTTGCTATGACAAAATCAAACCCATATGCTAAATTCATTAATTTTCTGCTCATTTTAAATCAGAGAGACAATTGTAATAGACCTGTCCTACATGGGTCATGAACCAACCAATAGACCCACTGATAGACCCCTTCTCTCTTAATTTTACCCTGACTCAAGTGGCCTCCAGCCCTGCCCTTCCCCAAACCCTGGCACACACCCAGGCTGCTTGAGAAATGGGATCTCTCAGTCCTAATGCTGAAGGCCTTGAGGCCAGTGCTCCTCTTGCAGATTGCCCAACAGCTTTGGCACGAGTTCTTTCTGTAGCTTGAGGCTGTTCAGTGCAGTTATGGCACAATTATTTTATAATTTAGATAGTGCAAGAAATGCAATGAGCAATGCAAAATCAGAAGTCACTTGAATGTATTTTATTCCTTAGTTATATCTACTTGGAAGTACCTTGGTTTATGAAACCAAGATGCTTCCTCTCCTCTTTTCAAAGCTTCTACTTCAGAGCCTGGCATCAGCTCTTACTTTGAGGCTTTGCTTCCTGCTTCCCTTTTTGTCTCCTGTCATACTGCTCTCTCTGTTTCTCTTTCTTTTTCTTTTTTATTTTTTTTTTTAAGGTGGTGAGAGTTTAATTTTGAACTGCCTTAGCCTGTCCATGAAAAGGGACCAAAGCTTCCCACTTTTCTCTGTCTCCCTTTCCTCCTTTGCCTCCCCCTCACTTTCTTTCCACCCTCATGCTCTTTTGGATTTCAGAGATGAAAAAAAAAAATGGTTGTGTCCTAAGTGGAGCAATCTCATTGCATAAGGAAATTCTCTTCAAATGGGTGATTAGCAAAGTTGAATGGCCCTCAAGTATTAATCCTGTGCCAAGCATCAGAATGTCTTCTGTCACCACCTTTAGGTTTTAATTCAAGTAAAAACAAATACAAATGAGACACTAATTAAGTCCTAGCTTCTGAGTGGAGCATTTGATCTGACATAAATGTAATATGAATCAGAATGCTTAAACTGTACATGGAAAGACACACTGAATCATCAGGCATATGACATTTTTAAACCCTGTGAATCTTTTCACCTGCATTTTTCCTGCATGTTTGTACATCACTTAATCCTTTCTTTTTTCCCTGGACTATGGAGTGGGATAGCATATTTTACCAAAGAGGGATCTTAACAGAAAACAGAACTGCATTTACATTGCAGTGTAAACTGAATTTCCAGTGAGTATTCAGACATTCCTTGGCTAATAAACTTATTTACCGCAAGTGGTAATGTGCAGGTGTGCATTCTTAAACAAGCAAACATCAGTTTAAAATGGGTTACACAAAACCTGTGAATACAAGATGAATCTTGCATACTGTGAACTTTCATATTGCTTTCTTTTATTGTTTTGTGTGTCTCCAAGAGTGGAAAGAAATTTAATTAAAATGATAAAGACGCACTGCAATAAAGGAAACTCATACCAATGGCTCTTTTCTCACCTTATTGTGCATGTTCTTTGAGAAGATGATCTGATACACGCACAGCCTTATTTGTGGTTGTTTGTCTACTGTACCCAAACTGTATTTTGCATTTGTACTTTCTTTTGTTTGGCTTTTTAAAAAGAGGTAGGTTCCTTTTCATACCTGTTTTTGGATGCTATCTGACTGGGGACCAAAGCCAAGCCTTACATTTACCTTGCCCAAACATCACACCATGAGAACCCAGTAATGACAACTAATGCACAGAAGAGACCACACAGCAGCATGTTGTTGAGAGGGTAACAGGTTTCCACAGCTCTAACCTCCTCCTTCTGTTGGCTCAGCACTTCTGTCCCAGGCATAGTAGCTACAGTGCCATATATCAGTAACAGCTTCTCCTGTCATGCCCTTCACAAGGCGACTTAAGTTTAGCAGTCTCTTTACCAAATAGAGTCCAACTTTGGATCCCTTGGGTGAGACTAGACTGACCCACATGGCCCCACACTCCTGCTACCTTCCTTGAATCTATGAAAAACTGAGCCGGATGAAGCATGGTGGTTGTGTGCTCTCTTTTATAACTAAAACATTCCTCCTACATACAGCACTTACCTCCGCTCTGATGTCCCAATCATCTCAGCAAAACCTGTGTGAACACAGATGTGAGGCTGGAGGAACCCAGCTTAAACTGCAGCAGGGCAGGGCTTCCCACAGGTCCCAGCGCAAAGCTGCTTTTGCGGTCCTCATTTCCATGGTGATTCTCTGATGGGCAGCAGAGAGGCAGACCTTCCAGCTGGCATCATCTTCTGCTTTGTAATTCCACTTTCTGTTTGAGAACATGTAACATCCTCAGTTAACAGTGTGCATGAAAGTCAACAGGAAAGAAACTAATGGATAAACTTGTCACAGAGGGTAGCAAACAATCACAAACCTACGTTTGCTTTCAGCCCCCACGCTATATCACAGCTTGGCATTCTTTGATCACCAGTGGGAGATCTGACAAATGTTAAAGGAAAACAAGGGCTAGGTTTTAAATGCTCGTGAGAGATTTCAGTTCTCTGGAACCTGTTTATCTAAACCAAAGGAAACTTTATCTTCAGTGACTTGTGCTTGTGACTTATTTCCCATACACATCATAGATTAGTAAAGCATGTTTTTAGATTTGTTGACATTTAATAAAATCTAAACACTCCAGGGGAAAATAAATAGTTTTTATTCTGTAGCCATAGCTGAATTTCCTTTTGGTTGGAATCTTAGCTGGGTGCTCCTAGCATTTATATTCAATTAGAATCAAACACAGCCAAGAAAACTGAAATAAAGAAGCAGGTTTGTATCTGTATATGGAGATCATCATTCTATGATATTCTCATGTGCATTAAGAGAAGAAAACATATTCCTATTAATTTTAATTGTATTAAAGTCTTAAGGAAACCTGGCAAAAAATATAGATTTGCATATATATCAGAACAGTCATTTGGAGGTTTAGAAACTGAATCGTTGACTTAATCCATATGTTTTAGTTGGATCTATGAAACGTACCATGCTTGTTCTGAGATGAAAATAGAGCAGTCTTAAGAACGTCAACTGGAAAAGATATAGCTATGTTAAACTTCAAACTATCAGATAATAAAATATGAAACAAAATATGTAATGTTCATTAGCAACATTTGAAAGACAAGGTATTTATTGTGAGGTCGTGCTAATGTTATTGGAATTTTATTTTGGACTTCATAAAATATAACATAACCCATTGGATCTAATTGTACAAAATTATTGATGGGAGGATATCTACATGCTGGCATCACCACTCTACATGTAGTTGTATTCAGCATTGTAAAGGTTTAAAAATATGACACCTAAGAAGGCTGTAATACTCATTAGCAAGTCTTTCCACAGCTTTCAGGTCTGGCCAAACAGAAGTGTTAAAACACATTTTCACCTAAGACCATTTGAGTTGATCACTTAAATGGTATCAGGAGGTATCAGACAGGCAATGAAAGTATTGTAAAGTATGACTTGAAAATGTAAGCATTTTATGAGCATTTAATGCAGGAATATATACATACGTGCACACACATACCTAAACTTTTCCTATTTTAATTTTGGAAACTCAAAGTAGAAAATTTCTTCCTCTTTAAGTGATTTATAATGTTCATGTGCCAAATAATCTCTGAAATATACATATTGAACTGAAAATGTATTTTACAATTTACTTGAACTGCAGAGTTCCTAGTGTTACTTCTTGCTTTGCCAATACTTGAGAACTTTGTGTAGATTTCTTTTCTATTTTAATCATCAGGTTTTTTTCATTTCCATTATCCTGTGATCTGCTGCAAACAACCACTCCACTTACTGCTGCTAAAACAGGCTTGCTGTTACATGAAAGGACAGTGCTAGCAGTGAACTGGATATTAAAGGTTTGCTCTAGTAATAAAAAAACCCTTTTTCTCAGGACCACTTTTTCCTACTGTCTCATAGTGATGGAAAGATCAAACACTGTCTTAAACACAGTAGTTCTATACTTCGGCAACAAAATGCTACTTTATAATGTGGAACCAAAAAGAAAAAAAAAGTCTGTTGTTCAACAGTCTCTCTGAAAAAGATTTGGCTTCTTCTCTCATCTCTGTATAATGAACTACAAATCTGTGCCCTATTACTTTGTAACTGCACATGTAGCCTCCCCCACACATCTTCCCACCATCAGACATTAAAGTTCTAGGCTAAGAGCAGATCCACAGTGCTAGTATTTTTTTTTTCCCTGGGACTTGGAAAAAGCCTTTAAATAGATTTTTATTGGTTTTTAAGAACAAGGTTATTTTGTGTTAATAATGGGCATACATTAGGCTTTAGATAATTGCTTTATGTAACGTAAAGTTTTGCCTTTCAGCTAAATAAACACTCTATGTGTTCACAGGTGTATTGTCCTCAAGGGCATTCTGCTTTTCAGGGTGGCAGCTGCTGCCAAGGTGTTGCTGATACAGCTCCATGTATAATTTATTGGAAACAGGTGCTGGCTTATGATGAAGATAGACAGGAAACTAAAGCAGACAACATGTTTAACCACCATTTTAAAAGTTCAAGTTCAGAGAGACAATGTGTCTGAGATGTTTGGTTGATGCTGCCAGCGTCTTAGTGAGAGTTTACAAGCTCCCAGGAATCACCATAAGGAACAGATTGTCCAGGAACTGCAGGAATTGCATTCTAACGAGCATTGCATGCGATGGCGCCAGCACTCATTGATTACACAAATCCTGTCATTTGTAACTAACAAAAGTTACAGAATGTATTCCTGGGCTGATGTTAAAAATGACTCTGAAATGAGGTTAATATCTAGAAGACCTCTCAGGCTGAGGGATGCTGCGTGGTTAAGTAACACTGTTATGTACACATGCACAGTGGGGCATTTGCAGTATTCTATAATTTTCCTCACATAGTTTATTGTGCAAGAACTATAACAAATAACTGGTAAGCACTGACATGTCAAAGCAAAAGTGGGAATTTGATTTAAATTTACAGAGGAAGGACGGACACTCCAGAGAAGAGTTCCTTTGCTACCGGTAACAGCCCAAGATCCATGTAATGCATTTGGCAGATAAGTGGGCTACTGAGTTAAATGGGCTGCTGCTGCAGCACATCAGCATAGCACAGTAAGGGAGCAAGAGCAAAGATGGGATCCAGTGCACATGGGAATGGGTGAAAAGCCTTCTTTTGACCTCAGTGGGCCTTGGATTAGATCCCAGGAGAAAAAAATAAACTTTATTTTCTGTGGCCAAGTCAAACCATTAAAGTTACTTAAACGTTGCTTTTTCCTCCCCCCATCTTACTTCCCTTTGCTTTTATTGTAGTTTTAAACAACATTTGTTAAATAAGAAACTTTCAATAGGAGTTCATGAGGATGTTTATTCATGGACAGCAGTTTGCATATTTTAGCAAGTAATCTCCAGTTTAATCTCTAGTCTCTATAAGATTCATATGTAGTAAATATGCATACTAAATATTTTTAAAAGAAGTTGTTAAAGTGTCTGCACAGTTCTTAAACCTCAAACCTTAAATATCTCAATGATTTACATGTAAAAAAAATACCCGAAGGCATTAGACCACATTATGGACTTAATAGTCTGCCAAACTTCATTTTTTAAAAAAAAAATGTTTGAGTTACAATATATGAGTATAAAAAGGCAACTGAAACAACAAAATTTGGTCAAGCAAATATTGACCCCAGGCTGAGACCTTGTATGCCAAAAACATTGACAAAACTTTATACTAACCCTAGCAGGCATGTCATGCTTAATATTGGCAGTATATGGAAAAAAACTTTGGCAATTTAATGCTTGTATTAATTTGAAAAACTTTTATGCAGTGGGTATAAGCTTTTACATTACCATTCTTAATTTATACCAGCCTTCCTTTTCTTTCTCAAAGGATAAATGATCTACAGTAGTGGAGAGAGAAGGGCAGAAGGGAGAGAAGAAATACCCCAAACATATAAACCAATGAAGCCATTTGCGGTACCCCACCCAAACCCACATACCTGAGTTGGAGTGATTACCCCTTCCGTCTGATGGGTAATTCCATTTTCATACCATTTACACTTCTGGATTATTTTTTCACATAAATTTTTCATAGGAAAGCAAATAGCTGAAATAAAAATAAATCTTTTTAAAGAAATATATATAGAAAATCTTTATTTATATTGAAACCTCTTTAAATAAATATTCCGTTAACAAACTTATGTAAAGAATGATAATGTTTCATACCGTACTAAGTGATGAAATACAATGCCACAAAACAAGTGGAGAAATTTGATGATTGATTATTAGACTTCTTAAGCAAATAAATGTGCACTAGTTAATGATAGTTCTTTGTGATGGGAGTTTCAGTGCATCAGTGCTCCGTAAGGAAATAAATGAATGGCAGGAACTGATCAATTCTCTAACCTAATGCTTTGCATTTTAGAAATCTACTCTCCACTGACAAATTATTTTTAGAAACGTGGTAATTTGGGCTCAGACATTATTATATACCAGTGATTGAACTATTGTGATCCAGCTGCATGTGCAGCATGAAACAAGGGGTGAACATGCCCTCCTAGGTTATGCTGCAGTCATGCCTTTTATAGTCCCTAAGAAGGAATTGTGATGGAGCCGTGTGTCATGACCACATGTGAACAAGTTATGCCCTGATGATTAAAGGAGGAGTAAAAAGGCCCCTGCTTGATTACTAAACAAACAAAACCAAACAAGCTCCTCAGGATCAACATTGTGGCAGCTGAAAAGGGGCAGGACAGCCCTTTCCCAGTGTTGGCTTCAATAATTTCAAAAGATGTATTTCCAGTTACTCACCCAGGTTGTGTTCTAGCCAGGTACTGGAAGTAATAAAAAAAACCCAAAAAACAAAAAACAAAAAAGGTAATACAGACATTAAATATTTGATTAGGGCCAATGGCTGCCCTAGGATATATAGAAACCACATGTATGGTCTGGGTCCACCTGCTTACCTCAGTCCTGCTGGTCCCAAGGCTAATATCTTCCAAGTTTATGGTAACCCAACCTGCCATTTGTCCTAACTCAAATAATGAAGGAAACTTGTTAACATTTTCTACCAGGACTTTTCATCCTTTATCTAAATGATTTGTGACCTGAAACAGTGGGTGACTAAACTTGGCTGGAGATGTACAGTCAGTATATGCCGTGATAACCCACACATCTGCGTGGGCTTCCCTTGGTGCTTCTGGGATCATACTTAGATGGTGTTAGTGGGGAGGACTGGATCTATGTCAGGTGGACTTCCTGTTTCTTGGCATTATTATCACAGGTGAGTCATTTAATGTGGCTGAATAATGGTTATAAACAATTCTAAACAAGCAATTAGAAATTAATAAATAACTGAAACTCACTTCCCAACAATCTCAGTAGACATGTGTGAAGGTTTTGATAACTTTACCTTCAACATGGTATCCTAAGCAGATGCCATTTTCCAGCATTGTTGGACTTAAAAGTCTTGAATAAGGTATTTTATTTTGCATCAGGTTAGACGCATCCTATCAAGAATATAACATAATCAGTCAAAATAGAATACTTCGGTTTTGACAAAGTAAAATGATTCAGCCAATCCAGTGTGAATTATTTCTCTTTTCCTTATTTCTTACTTTTCTTCATTGAACATTTGGAAATTTTGGGATCTTTGTTCCAATTTGGAACAAAACCCTATTTCAAGACCTTGCATGAGATGGATCTCCTATGTTTGACAGAGCTCTAATTTCTATCTTTTTCTACCATGAATAAAAAAAAACCAACAAAGTGTATACAATTGTTCCCCAGCTTCACTCACTGAGCCTTGTCGAAACTGAAAAGATCAGAAATAGTGAATGTATTAAGATACCACTGAGGCTATAGAAAGACAAGTGCAAAAGGCAAAGCTTTCTGATTACTTTAGATGTGGACAGAGGAGTGTGGAAGAAATAGGAAAAGGGTAACTTGAGTTGTCTTGGTGAAAATGTGCAATATCGTCCTCCTCCTTGGACCTGGTGGAATTCATGCCAACCATCACAAAGCTTGACTGTGACAACCATCTGAAGACATTGCTGAAGAGTGAGAAAACAGTTATGGCTGGAAATGAATGTGAAGTCAGTCACCCCTAGTCATACATTGAAAATCTGACAGCAGACAATGAGCAGGCTTCGGGCAACACAAAGCAAGAGGTATGGACTTCAGACTTCCTGGAATTTAAATAAGGTTACTGAATAATACATGTTTATCTTAGACATCATTCTTAATTTGCCTGATTCAAACCCTTTTCTTCCATTCCCTGCCCAGGAGCATCTCTCAGAAGCATGGGTGGCTTTTCGTGACGTGTCAAGCACATGGAGAGTACTGGAAGTACTACTGCTTTGCTTCAAATATCAGTTAATTCTATGCAGAGAATAAATGGAAATTAACTAATGAGCAGTAGACAAAGAATAACAACCAGCATCTTGGCTCCCTTCACAAGCACTGGAAATACAAAGGGATTTTTTAATAATATTAAGGGTGCCCTATTTCATTAATTTCATTAATCTTACTGGTAAATGTTGACATTGCCATTTTCCTTAAGACTGTTCAGGTATCGTAGAGGTGATGGCTTCTCTTTTGTGGTTGAGATTTGCAAATGAACTGCTTCAAAAATGTCCACTATATTTGTGATTTCAGAATCACAAATTTGGATTCTGAAGAATGAAAACAGAGGAGAAAGAATATAAAAACATGCATTTCTAATTAAAATTCTGATCACTGTTAAGATTCATGTATTTTAACATTTAAGTCTTGTAAAAAGGAAAATCCACGTATTCACCCTCATATCTCCTCATGACCATAGAAATAATAAAGTCCTGCCTCTATATTTCAATAGCAAAAAGGCATTTTGGACTGTGCAGTGAAGTATGAACAATATTTACTTGTGGATTTGTATGTACACAGTAAGGAGCTGCATGTTTGCAATAGTTCATTTGCCTTAACACGTTTGCAATGTGAAACTTGTGAATTATGCATATCACTGGTGCCAAAAGTCTTCAAAAGTGATTAAAATTCTGAAGTTTATGTCTCTGGAAATATCTCTAGAAGACCTGCAGAAGAGGCTTAAATCTAAAGATGATTTCAGGAGATCACACCTACTGGATTAAGTGATTCTGCACCCAATTCACTGACAACATAAACAATGCAAATCTTTTTGGCTTTACACCTGCTTATTATTCCATATCTGGGTTTATTTCTCAGTGCTTAAGAGGCTTGAAGAGGAATTCACACTTACAAAAACAGTGATGTTCCTTGCAATCCTTCATGAATCCAAACACGACATGCATCTTGATACCTAATCGGAATAATTTGCTCTTTTGCATAATGACCAAAACACAGTTCTTTTTATTTTGTTTGTTTTAACCAAGGAATTTGTGTCTGTTCAGGACAGGGTTAAAAATTTCCATGCTTTTTATGGATACCTTATACATTAGACATAATCCCCTAACAATTTTCTTAAGTATTCCTTGTTGGCATTCTCGATTGTCAATATAAAAGTGGCTTTGATTTTTTGCTTTCTACCTAGAGCCATAGAAAGAAGTAGTGCTTATAATATTTAAAGAGTAAAAACTTTAGTACATAGTAACTCAGTTTTGTGTGAAGAAGGGTGATACCATTCCTTAGATTCTAGTTCATCTTTTCCATACAGAAGTTACCGTGCATACTCCATGAGCGCTTTACTAGAAGTCAAAAAACATCAGACTTTTCAGAGGATCAATCCAGATAAACACATTACATTTTAAACACTCATGAGACTTGCTTAATAAAACAGTTAGAAATGTGACAGAATAAGTTGTCTAATTATGCAGCTACCATATATAACATAAGAGAGGATGGAAATTCCTGTATCATCCTCTTTGAGTTCATACCAAATGAGTTTATCTTATGTTATTTTTTTATTATCTTATTTTCTTGACGGAGTTTGGGCCATCTTTACCAAAAAAGAGGGCAGCAGAGAGTTGGAGAAGGCAACTAATTCATGATCCTTTCAGGCAGATTTACCTCTGAACCTTTCTCTTTCCATTACGATGGATGTGTGAATGACTTAAGTGCATTTTTGTTCACAAAGGTCCAGTAAGACCAAGTTTATGTACATCTGTTTTGTAGCAAATAAAACATAACTCCATGCAATCAAGTCTTTGATGTTTTGAATCCAAGAATAGCGGAGCAGAAGGTGGTACAAGGGTCCAGAGACGTACTGCTGACAGTTGGAGTTTCAGCATTTCTGACATACAGAAACATCACCAGCACAGCAGGCACTTGCAATTGTCTCACATTGAGGACATGGCTAGGGAAGTTCAGAGGTTCAGAGCTGTACCGACTGCCTCATGCTCTCAACAGCTTAATATGATCCCTAGCTCTTTATTCATGCTGACTTTATGAAGATACACACTTCTTGTCCTCGTTAGTGGCTAAGATATTCCCTGGAAAAACTTATATTCAGTGTTCAGAACAGGTTCGTCCTGTCTGGAAAACTACTTTCTGGGCAGAGTCCACAGAGGTGGCAAAAGCTACTTTAAAATATCTCTCTAATGTCTCATTTGGAGATGTGCTGGGTCTTTTCTGGTTGATTCAGAATCAGCAAAGTTCTCTTTCCAAACACCGGTCTGTCACGTCCATCTTCCCCACATGTCAAATATTATGTTTAAAGTATTGAACAAAAGCAACCCGTGAAAATAATGAAATGCATGAAACTGCGACTGATAAGACAAAAATGCAGCATTAGCCCTGACTGCCCACAATTAAGTTTTCAAAGGCCTGACTGTTGACTGAAACTATTACACACTTATCTTCTCCCAATTTTGTTTGGAATTGATTTGACAATTAGGGGTGATATTCCTTTGTCAAAATAAACCTTTTGTTAAGCGTTTAACAGGCGCTCTAGGGATTCTGGCAAATTGCTAACTTTTTGTACAACTTATCTGGAGAAGAAACCTACATTTTATCAGATGATGCTATAAACTGAGATGAGAAAACAATTTGCTCTTGGTTTTTCTTTTGTTTTTTTCTGATTCAAGAAAATAGAAATCAGCACATGGGATAAAGGGAATCTAAACAGACAAAAACGCTTGGACATTTAGATCAGTGTCAGAAAAACATTTTAAATATACCTAGTGAAATATATGTCTATATACACACTAGCATTTTTTTAATTGTATACAAATCTTAAAACATTTACATACATCTCTGCATGCTAGATTCATATAGATGTCTTACAACAAAGTTCAAAGACACATGGGACAGCATCCCACACTGACTGCTGAAGTAGAAGGAATATGGAGGCTAAAACTCTGCATGGTTCTTCAAGAGGCCCACCATACCACAGCATTATTA
Source organism: Gallinago undulata (assembly GCA_026546715.1). Lineage (NCBI taxonomy): Eukaryota > Metazoa > Chordata > Aves > Charadriiformes > Scolopacidae > Gallinago > Gallinago undulata. Next base: position 1,228,742 of record JAOTQQ010000003.1, on the reverse strand, counting down.
AAGCACACTGTGCACAAAAAACCAAGACACATAGACTAACAGCTTTGGAGGGAAGCTTTGTTTATGGTAGAGATGAGCACAGCCAGCATGATCCATGTCACCTCACTCAGTGTCTTCCGAATCCTCAAGTGCATGCTGTGCTTTGGCAATACCATGTGGCATTGCTTTCAAACCAATATTTTTTCACAATGTCCGTTTCCACAGAAACATTGAAAAATGAAAAATGAGTACTGCTCTGGAGCACAACAATTCCCAAAGTAAAAAAAAAACACAAAACAACAACAAAAAAAACCCCAAACCCCCAAACCCCACAAACAAACCAAAAAACCATGTGTATTTCATACAAGCAGGAAATTCCTATTGGCTTGACCCAAGGGACCCAATGACACCAATGGGAGCACTACCTCCCTTTTATGAGTGCAGCAAATGAGGGGCTGGTCAAGTCAAAAGGGGAACATGACTAGGCCTCAAATCTTTATTGGATCAAGGTAATTAATTTTTCATTTAGTTAGTTTAAAAATGTGTATTTCCCCACTCATTTTGCATTCATTCAAGGCAAAATGTAAATATGCTTCTCATACACAAGGTCATCACAGGAACAGTATGACTGGTAATATTATATATTTTTTAAAGAGTGCAGACGTTCTTTGTGCAATAACAGGGTAACATGTATAAATACCCCCAGCTTAATTTCTGCATAAGATATCGAAGAGGTCAAAGTAATATTTTTTTCTCTTTGTGAACGGAGTTTGAATAAGCATCTGAATGAAAGAAAAACTTCCTAGCAATTAAAGACACTCTTTTTAATTTTAATTTACTTGATCCACCCAAGAAGGGATACAGAAAAAGAAAGAAGTCTTAAGGTGGTTGTCACTTTGAAATTTTCCAGTGTTTTAATTAAGTTCCAGAGTATGGCAAAATTTGTCAAACTCTCCCTTTGAAAAGAAGGTGAGATTAACCTTCAAGGCAGTTTCCCTAGGTTGTTAATACAGCTCTAACCAGAAGTTATGTTAAGTAGTGAGGTAAGACTAGTTTTGCTTCTCATCCTTTTGAAGTCAGTGGAAAGACTCCTATGGTTCTTCAGTGGGCTCTGAGTCAAACTCATAATTCTAAATTTAGGCTCATTTATAATTGTCCCTTTTCCTCCACTAATTGCTCCATAATTAGCATTATTTTATTTTTTTTTTTTTAATCAGAAGACACAGAGAGAAGTATTATACTCCTCTCATGCACATTCATGCTTAGTCCAGGAAAAACACCTTTTTGGCCACCTTTTGGCTAAGACTATGTGTTTTCATTAGAAGAATGAGAAAAAGATTGGAGGCAAACAAAAGCTGAAATAAAGCTGCAGAGGGGACTCATTAGCTGATGTAAAAGGAAAGGACATGAACTGAGAAAAAAACAGACAAAATGGAAGAGAACAGAAATGGTGGCATCAGGAAAAATAGATCAAAATTCAGAATCTTATTTCCTTGGTTGGAACTTATTGAAGTCAACAGTCTTGCACTAGGTTTAAATTAGCACAAACAAGAGCAGAATCAGACTAAGATTGAGACTGGGACTCTAACCAGTTAGTCTAGCCTTAAACAGTGTCTTCTGAGGGATTTTAACAACTAATCCTGCTCGGTTTTGACAGTCCTTATTCAGGAGTAACAGCTGAGCCAAAACCTCAGGAACTGGTGGACTCTGGAGAATCCCACTGGAACATTTCTGTGTGAATGGCCGCTACTCTGGGAGCTTTGCTTTCTTAACAAAAGTTCTCTTTTAAGAATAATACTTGAAAAGGACTGATATCCTAAGAGAAATTGCCATCAAAAAATTGAGCTTGTGTTTTTCTCTGATGCAACTTTAAAGGTGATATCTGCATTCCACAATGTGAGGACAATAGTCCAATGCAGGCTAGCAATGTGATTGGCAATGCAAAACTGCATATCAAGACTTTAGTTCTTGGTGACAGATGCGTTATTAAACTCAGTGCTCTGAATGGGGAAACAATTGAAATAGGTTTGGCATATAAGAGGTAAGAAAACCCAAGTGACTGGAGATTCCATAGATAAACCTACATTGTCTACAAAGGGAAAGCCTTTGGCATGCTAGATAATGTTTGAGATTTAATTAAAAGTTTGTTTAATAAAGCTGCAGCCAGACATCTTTAATCCAAACACCTTTATAGAGCACATTTATATGCAGAGCTGTGGGCAATTACCAAAAGTATTATTCCATAATAAGAAAACATAACTCATTTATGAAATAATATACATGTGTTAATACATGAAAACAAAGAATAATATACACTTACATAGAACATAAAAATAACTGTACATGCCAGACACTTCTGACAAGATCTCCTGGACACTTAAAAAGCACAATAAACATCTGTTTTATATCTGAATGCCAAACCTTAAAAAAAGCACATCTTGTTAAAAGTCCAGCTCCTTATTTTAACTAAATTACCAGGTGTTTATAAAATATCATTCTCTTGTGAAGCTACAATAAACAGGAGAGATACAAAAACCAGTAAATTGAGAATGCAGGTTTCAGCTGTCAGGATGTCATTGGTAAGCTTCAAGCTGCTATGTTGGTATGCATTGGTGCAGTGACATAAGTACATTGACCATTTGAAGGAAAAGTAAATGAGTTTAGGAGAATAAGTAGAATTTCCAAACAACTCATGTTTAAGCAAAGGGAAAAAAAAGACAATGGAAAAGAAAACAAAGAGGAGATTGAGTTGAGGGTGTCTTATGATCTTTCCTGGAACATACTAGAATAAATGCTGTAGGCTGTAAAATAACACCATTCAGCACAGAACAGATTAAATTCAATCAGGACATCTTTTCTGATCATTTGATTACATATGAGCAGTGTTTGTGATTAAGCCTCTCTTTTTTTGGCAGAAAACACCAAAACGTAACACAGCATTGCTGCCTAACATGGAAAACCTCACTTGTATATATGTACATATACATATATCAAAATAGACAGTGGTCTGTATAAATTAGCAATGAAAAAAAGTAGAAATACGATAAAGAAAGCTAAGGAAATATATATTGTGTTGCTAAGAACAATAAGAAGGTTTTTCAGGACTATACTGTCTCCCCTGTATTTCCTTAAAGTGGTATGAACACATTGCTGGATTGCTTAAATCAACAGTGTTATTAATATTACACCTAAGACAGAAATATTATATACTGTATATAGACACATGCACACACACACGCTCTACTATTTAGTATTTGAAGAGGAAAAAGATGATTCATTCATATGACACAATTATAATAAACTCCCTTGCATCAAATTGTCTAGGAAGTTACTGAGGAAATCCATTTATTAGAGATGAATATTTTTATATCAGAGCCCATGCACTATAAATCCAAAAGTTGCTAGAGAATAGTAGAAATATGCAACGTTGCCAAAAACCAAAGAGAGGAAGCAGAGAGATCACAGTAATTACAGGTCAGTTAGTCTGGCATCAGTCCCAAGCAAAGTAATGGAAAAGCTGATAAGGGATTCAATTAGTATAAAATTAAAGGATGACAGTATAATTGGTGCCAGTTAAGACAGGTTTATGGAAAAATAAATCTTGTCAAACAATTTGATGAGGGCAACTACACAGATATAAGGCATTTCACCTAGTCCCTCTCTAACAGCTTGATTAAAGCATTAGGACTGAATAAAGTAGTTTATGGGAAGAGTGGAGAATGAGGGTAATATCTGCACATGGTAGCAAATGCCAGTTTCCTGTCTTGCTAACTGTGTGGAGTTGGGCTAACTATTGTCAGGTGAAGCAAGCAGGAAAGGAGACCAGAAACAGACTATCACCAGAGGACCACAGCAAGAGACAGAAATGGAATCCCGAAGGCAGTGGCAAAGTTCCATTAACTTCAGTACGAATAGTTTTTCATATAAGGTTTGTAAAGAAACCAAAACCTAGGAGACTTCTACAAAGTTAATCTTCAAGTAGAATATATATTATGAGACATGTAATTAAAATCTGGATGGAGATCAGAGTGTCCTAAAATCTGAAGTTCAGTCCAGAGTAATGGACAGGTTCAACTCCCTTATAGACACACGAGTTTGGGGGATTTGTTGCAAAATATATAGGCTGATTCCTTGAAGTTACAACAGGAGATTGGAATACTAGTACATTCCAAGTCCTACTGAACAACTAAGTCTACTCCCAACAGATTTTGTGTATGTACATCACAACAGAGATGCTTTCATGTCTCGAGTCTCTTGGGAACTCTACATGTTTTATCTGCTTTGTTTCTTAATGATTTGCAAACTTAAAAAACTTGATTGTGTTGTGACTTTGCTTGTGGTTTCAGGAAAAGACAATAACCCCTAAACCTTTGATCCACATGCTACAAATATACTAGGAAAAAAAAAAGGAGAAGAGAAGAGAGGAGGAGAGAGGAGAGGAGAGGAGAGGAGAGGAGAGAGGAGAGAAAAAGGAAAAGAAAACACAGTGCTGTCAACAAGAAGATATAATGGTTGGTTTGTATGAACGGTGATAATTAGCTCCAAGAAATGTGATATGGGAATTGTTTTGGGTTTTTTCTTTCTGGAAAATATATCTCTTTGTAATTTTTATGTGAAATATTTTAGAGAACATTTTATATCAGATTAAATCACAAAGATACTTTTTCTGGTCTCACCACTAAACAAAGAAAGGACGTTGGGTCTCATGGTTAGCTGCGGGAAAGATAATTTTTAAAAAATATCTTTAATGTTTTTATTAGCCATAGGTTTAAATCTCTAAAAGATTATTAGATCTCTTAATGACTACACTTTCAAGTATCATATTTCAGAAAGTATGGGCTATGATTTCTGTATATATCACTGTAAGGAATTCAGCCTGCCAACAAGAGAAACAGAAAAACGGCACTCAGACACATCTCTATTTTAACAGAGAAGTTTACTCAGCAGAACATGTTACTGTGCAACAAACAACTGCTTAACTGGCTGGTACAGCTGAAGTGGGAAATAAATTACTACCTGAGGATGATACTTTTCCTTCACTTCATCTAGATAGTTTTGAATTTAATCCTAAATAAAAATCGAGCTTCTAATTCAAGCTAGTTATGTTGATTCCTCTATATTTGAAGGAAAGAAATAGGCATTTCTGGATGACAGCTAATCTCATACCAGCCATCTATCTTTGGTGAAATGACATGTCTTGATCCCCAATGACTATAGAGGGAACCTCAATGAGCAGCTTAGACTGGAACTCAAACCTTCGACAGTCAATACCAGGTGAGATGAATTATAACTAGTGGTACAACTGATACACGTATTTAAAGCCAAAGTACAACTGTGCCCATTAATTTAGTCACGTGGGTCGGGTTTCAAGAATCCAGATAAGCACTTGAGATTTGACTCAAGCTTTATAAATATCCATTTCATATTTGAGTCAAATGTAGCTATAAACTGAAATGTGAGAACCTTTATGTATATTAGAGAGGAGTGTTATGAAAATCCCTAGCTGAGAGGGCAAAATGAGGGGGGTTCTTTATAGCTTTCCCTTGACTCAAGGGAGGCATGGAGCGAGGTTGCACTTTTCATTTTGCCTACAGCCCTCTCCAAGAAAATGGGAGGATGGTTGTTCTCAGCTGTTCAGCTTCGGTGCAGAGTCCGTGCAAACTATAATTTGAAAGTAATTGTGGTAATTGCTGTAACTACAAAAGTTAACTCACACAAGCTTAATTTTGTTCACATAAAGCTGTGCCAGTAATGGCACCATTCATCATTTTCTGTTAAAACAGTAACAGGTGTTAATCTCCACCCAGCAATGGGTGCAATGCGAGTGAGCAATAAGCAAAGTGCCAAAAAAGAAAAACTATCATCAAAGCTCTCTGTCATAGAAAAACAATTTCTAGTAATATCTTTGTAATTGGACTCAACTGAATAGTGAAGAATTATTTGACTTTTCAGTGACAGGGATTGTTAATGAACCCAATTTTTCTCTTCCACCTTGATTAGCTTTCTGTAGGAAGATCCATTTTAGTTCTGTACAATGTAGTTTGGAGTAATAGACACCCAGCTGCTGTAATGTTGGCAGTCCTCTGGCTTACAGAAAAGTAATCTTTTTTCTTTCTTTTCTTGTTTTTGATAGGCTGCTGAACTATTACCAGGTTTTCAAACATAATGGAAAAATAGAATTTAAACAGTATTTTAAGAGCAGTTTTGCCATTTTTCTAGTTTTAACTAGTTTAATCATAAGATTTTTAAATATCATACACATCCTGTCCTCCCAGGCACATAACCTATCCTCCCAGGGTCCTGGATTACCTGTGAGGTACCCGTAGCACTGTATTGTTTGCTCTTCTGCTCACTGCCATACAATGCTACCTTCCAGAGCAAGAGGATAGCCAAAATCTCCTGTGTGTTTTGATTGCCACTAGTTCATTCAGTGGCACTCAATTTATCTACAGTGCTCATTTTTAGCACATAGCAAAGCATTTCCCACTAAATGTATACACCACTAGACTGCTGTACTGCACGCTAGTTCACTCTGTGTGACAAAAGCTGACACCAGGTGCACCGGTGTGGTTTTGCCTAAGTAAATGAGTGCATTTGTGCTGCCCAATTCCTACAGTTTTGGTACCAAAGCCATACTTCTAACCGTGCACAGCCAAGAGACATTTTGATTCAGAATGCAGCCCAGGATCCTGATCTTGCCTGTCCCGTGGCACACACTGCAATAGCGTCTGGGAAGAAAAACACAGTGAGGTTCATATTCCCCACCCCTTGCTCCAGCCCTGGAGGGTACTTACAGCCCTGCCTGGGGAAGTTGAGCCAGGTGAATGCAAGCACGATACACGCTGTCACCAAGATGACGTGAAATGGCGGAAAGCGTTTTGTAGGCTGGAAGAAGCCTCAGGGTACAGCGGGTGAGTCAGCTTTTGGGTAGCTTCATGCTTCTGAGAATCTGATCCTAGAAGACTTGGTGAAAAAAAAAAGAGCGTGATAAGAAAGACCAAAACCATTTTCCATAAACAATTCATGGTAATTCAATCTCAAAGTACTTTATCTTTCTCCCTTTCACAAAAGAGGAAAATGAGGCATAGAGAAAGGATATGAATATATGTATATAACATTGACTAAGTTCTTCAAATTTCAAAAGAATTTCCTACCAGTATTGATGTTGTGTTTTCTAAAGATGATTATAAATCAGAACTTCTAAAACAATGGCTATTCTAGAATAAAAAAAAAAATTATTGCAAGGCATAAAAATGAGCTGAAACATTAATATTGACATGAGATTGTAAACTGCAAGACATTGTAGCTTCCAGCCACTGAAATATTCTGAGTGTTCTTCATCATTGTGTTTTATGTTATAATATTAAACAAATATCATTAATAATATGGTTTGAAAATCAAATATGATTAATTAAAATTATGAAACATTTCTTATTGTAACATTTCTTATTAAGAAGAAGCAAACAGTGTAGCTTTTTTCTGTTGAAATTATTTTTTATATAAGCACATTTCTGCAAAATATTTCAACTTTGAAATACTTATTTTTTTTTCATAGAAAAAGGCTCAGTTTAAACATTTTCTTAAGTCTCCTGTGTGTTGATATTATATTGGGTGAGTTTTATGCTGTGGAATTACTGTCACGTCCAGTGACATCAGCACAGACCATGTCATCAATCTAGGGGTTCACCGCTCAACCACATGTTTAGCTTTCTGGGTTGAAGGGTTGGAGAAATTTATTCATGTTGCTAACATAGAATGAATGGAGATTTAGGCTGTTGAAGCATAAGTGCTGTTTGGAAAAGATGTGCTGTTTACATTATACACAAAGCTATCTGATATGCAGAGATATGAATGAATTACTACGTATATATCTGATATAAATACACCACATTTCAATATTGCGTGCTCTGTATGTGCCTGTCAAAATGAGATCTTGTAAGACAAAATTTTGGGTAACAATTGTACATAAATACTCTACCCAAACAGTGTGCTTTGAAAAACATATTTTGTCCTAAATGGCAAAAAAATAGAGGAGCTGCAACTTAACTGAAGCTGCTGAAGGACAAACTAGGCCACATATTTTCCATCAAAAATTTCAGTATCCTGAGACCCATGCAGTGATACAGAAGCAGAGGGAAGAAGCACAGCTGGCTCAAGCACAGCTGGCACCTCCCTGGGAACATGCCAAAACTCCCCTGACGTGCACAAAGCTCCTGATGCTGGAGAAGACGCAAAATACAGGGTTAAAAGTTGGCAGATGCTTATCAGCAAATGAGTTAGGGACGTGAGATATCTAGGCACATAATTACATTTTCTTAATTCCCCAAATACACACTGCTGGTGCACACAACTCTCTTGGAGAATCAGGAAAAAATTGTGTGGACTTTCCAACTGTGGGATAAAAAAGCTGACATAGTCACAATGATGATAAAAGAAAAATATCACAAATATGGCATATAGTTTGAGGGAAGACCAATGGAAGATGTAAGAAAGAAAAGAGAAAACGTTGAGGTGGAAACACATTTTTGGAGCATAGGTGAGTTAACAAATAAATCCGTTTCTCTTGATTTGTATTAATGCATGACTCCTGGTCATATCTAATGAGTGCCTTCAACACACCTGGGGATACGATTTGACATATTATTAGCAATGAACCTATTAACATACAAAATATATGTCCTACGTGTTTCAAATACCAAGACTAATTGTGACAGTTTAAAAATAGCAGTTAAAACCAACATCGATATAGCCAGTTGCATCTGGCGTGAAGTGATGTGGCTCCTTCAGTTTCAGTGAAGCCGTCCCTGCGTGGAGCAGCTGGCATGTCTGATCTTCATGTATGGTCTTCCCTTGATTTTGCTGGATTTGGGATCAGCTGCAGAGAGCATATGTATTTGGATAATGGATCTGCCTCATTTGAAATTTCAGTCTTTGAGAAAGACCAGCAGCTAAGCAGCACACCCGGGAACTTTAGCAGGAAATGAAACTTTTTTGCAACACAGAGAAAAAATAGCACATGGGTTATGTTTATATGAATATAATTAGATGTTGTAGATATTCCTTCACCTCTTTGGCTGGTCTTTACAGATTAATCAGTGAGTGATGGCGTTCCCAAGTTATCCTGGTTTGGTTTGTTTGGGTTTTTAAAATTTATTTATTTATATTTTGAAAAAATCTGAACTGTAAAATCAACCCATATCTTTCTTTAATCATAGATCTTATTTAAAACCTGTTATCAATATTGGAGATTTTAGAAGGAGAACTAAAAATAGATTTCTTATTCTGTTTGAGAAAATCATTAAATGCAAAAAAAGCCAATCACAGAGATGGCCTTAGTGCTGACAAACAGATAAACCCCAGGAAATTTAAATGTGAATTGCACATTCCTTGTCAAGAAAAGCAACCCAAAAAATAAGATAAGAAGGGGTCATTGTTCATTTTTTTCCAGTGCTCCATTAATATAAATGCCCATTTGTGAGGTAGGGAAAGGGTGCATTTAGAGCGGTAGTGTATTATTATACGCACTCAACTTTTAGCTTCATAATTGCTTTTTAATACAGGAGTTTAAAAATACCTGTATTTTTAGCTGTTTATTTCACAATTTGCATATCTGTTCTTATGTCTTTCAAATGCTGAATTTATTATGCCAATTATTTTTTTTTAATAATAAGTTTCTATGCACAGGTAGATTAAATAAAAGAAATTATGTGTGGGATGTGAGCTCTCATTATACAAAATGTTTCTATCCCTCTGGCTTTGGAGATAACTTTCCAAACATAAATTGCTTCAGTAATTAGTTTTCCTGAATATATTACATATTATTGCATAAATTTGCAGGGAGCATTTATTGTCTGAAACACAGAAAACATATACAGAGAGTCCTGGGATAAACAGAACTGTTTAATCCAACTTAAAAAAATCCCAACATTACAATATTTTTTTTATAATTATGAAGCTTTTCTTGCATATGTTTTAATGCTGTCCTTGCTTTGTAGGGCTCTTTAAGTCATCTTTAAATTAAAAAAAAATTAAATATAAGTTGCATATTTTTTTTATGCTGCTGTGGCTTAGCTCCTCAAATGTGGTAGTTCTATTTCAGGAACTACAACAGTACTGGCCATCCTTTATATGTCTTAGGACATAAATAAAATTTTACTTCATTTCTTCTTTTACCATTTGCAGCTCTTCAGAGGACCTGAAACTCATAAAATACAACAGAATTCTCTGCCACATACACTGATCAGTTTTCAAATTATTAATTTTCAAATGCCCATGCTCTAGAGTGGATACCGATTTTTTTCTTTTTATTTTGATCTCTGCACCATTGGTTTTGATTGAGTGAATTTAAAAACTCCAGCAGCCATCTGCCACATGGCTGGTTGCAGCAGCACGCAAAAGCGTGGCTGCCCATGGGGCGTAATGAGCTGCAGAGCCCCACATGGAAACCTTGCTCTACCTCAGTGCTGCAAAAAAGAAATCAGTAAACTGAGAGAGAATTACAGAAAATTTGCTGATAAGAAAAAGGAGGAGGTCAACAGAGGAAGACATTTGGGGTGGGAAATGGTGTAATATTGAGGACCCTTATTTAACCTTTTTGAGTCAAATGATGACCCCATGAAAATCCATGATAGCTCTTCCACAGCCTTCTGTGGGGCCTGGATTTCATCTTCTCCAGCCATGAATACCCTACAGCAAATATTTTTGTCTGGGAGGAGAGAAAAGGAAAATACAATGCATGTATTCCTAGCACACGCAGTGAATGGATTAGTGGTATTTAACCCTTCAGAATATACTTAAATCCTGTATTTATTTTTTTAAAATAGCACATTCATGTGTTGATATGTGCAGCTAAGGCATTTATTTCTTTTTTTATTATTATTTTTAAATATTGCATAATGACATCACTTAATGATGCATCACTTCTCAGGGATTTTGTACAGAATCTTAATGTTTACACTAACAACGTAATTTAAGAAAGTATCTTATGTAAGGCTTTGAATCTCCCAGGGTCTAGGAATGAAATGTAATGCTAATTTGATTTAGTAATTTGTTCTCTCTCCTCAGAAACACACAATTACTGCTTTTGAAAGACTTTTTTCTTTTTCCATCATGCCAGGACTAAATTGAAAGTTGAGTCGACTGCAAAGCCCAGGCTGGGAATGTAGCAGATCTCTGCTACTCAGCCTGTTACCAGCCAGAACATAAAGTGCCGGGAGATTTACTTCTGAAAACGCAATGTTCATTATCTCTTTTTTCTTTTTTTTTTTTTTTCTTACAAGCAATGGAAACAAAATAAGTCTTCTTGAAATTCCAGAATAATAATCTAAATGTGAAATGTGAGCTGAAAGTAACGTGTATCTCTGTGTGTCTAGAAGAGAGAGGGCTTGTGGCTGTGTGCATGTCTGTGTGCAGGAGAGAAGGGGGAGGTCATGTGTGTGTACGGTAGCGTAGAAATAGTTCATCAAATGAGTGGTTTCCTGTCCTGACCTGTAGATTTTCTTTCTTCCATCAGCACATAAAAGAAATTTTCTGCAATTTGTTTTCTGCGGGGCTACTTAAATGTATGGTGATGTAGCAAGCAGAAAAAGATCACCCACAAATTCTGCAGCAATCGCAGATACGTGATAGGCACACCCAGGGGACTGATGCATTCTGTCATTTGCAAAATATGACTTCTTTCTCTCTCTCCCTCTTTCTTCTCCTTTAAGGATACATGATGTCCCTCCAGGTTCTGCAGTCTGGGTTTGATTAAATAATTATAAACTTCAAGCAGCAGATCTATCATTTACATTCCTGAACATGCCAACATATGCCTTTTGTGGGGATGCCAACCAATACCAAAGCTTCTCTCATTATTGTCATTGAAAATGCAGTGGTTCAATGTTTGTGCTATTTCCTGGATTTTGGCGATATAATGTTGCCCAGCAATTTGCTGTCAGTGCCAACAACACTAAAGAACTTCATAATAAATCCTTTCTATATTTACCCAGTCCACCACTGTGTCACTGAAATTAGCATTTTACAATCTTATGCTCCAAAGCACCTATTTTCTCTCTTTTAACTCCATGCTATTATGAATCCTAACAGAAAATTCATCAAAGCATGGTTTGCTTCAGCTTTTCTGTATATCGATTGCTGTCACTCATGTTTGTTTTCTGAAAGGAGGCAGAGCTTGTAGCTTCGTGGTAAAGGATAGTAAAGATAAACCAAGCTAACAAACAAGACAGAGTGTTTAATTTAGAGATTATGTCAGATGCTACCACTTCATGCAAACTAACGTACTGAAGACAAAATTTACAAACAAAGATACCACAATATACAGGACCAGATCCTGCTCTGAGGTCCGGATGAGCCAACTCTGCTCATCTGAGTGACAGGCAGAGTGAAGAGAAAGGGTTTGACTCCACTGAATGAAAATATCATGCTAATAGAAGAAAATAATACTCAGTGCAGGGGCTTTAGCAAAGGACTGTTCTCAGGGATACTCCAGCCAAATCCTCACAGAAACCGTGGGACTACTGGGGCTCAAATACTGTTGTGTCTGGGTAATCCAGCCCTTTGCTTAAAATGATGCTGAAGAGAATAAAACAGTGTCTTTTGCATTGAAATCCTCAGAGAGGCACTCCTGTGAACCCTGAATTTGGGGTCCTGTCCAGGTGGTCCATATGGGGCCAAATTCTTCTCATTTACGGTCTTACCATCAGATGGCAGTAAGATAGGGAAAAGGAATTCCACTGGGAAAAGGAGTAGGTGTAGTCTGAGCAGGGGAGTAGCTGGCATTCAAAAGATTGAGGGGAAAATGAGAAGGCAAGGATTTTCTAGGAAAAGGAACAACAGGTTTGATAGAAAGGAGAGAGAGCAGAGGGAGATTTTTCTTTTTTGCAGTGGGGAAAGTGAAAGCAATGTCTTCTGAAAAGAGGAGGATGACTGGAGGAGGACTGTGACACACTTGGATCCACACAAGTCTTGCTGAAACAAATGCAGTTGGAATTTTTCAACTAATAGGAAGAGCATCATTGCTATCCTCTCATAACCCCCAAAAAGCTCAAGAGATTTTTCTGAATGCTCTGGCATAAAGCAAGTCCACCAAAAAAACCCCTTGTCCCCCAGAATGGAGTATTTTGGAAGTGTGCACGTGTGTGTGTGTGTGGAGTCACGGGGCTGGGAAGGAAACTGCTCTGTAATCTTAGCCCTCGTGGCAAAAGCAGCTCCCACAGCGCTGTGTGATGTGGGTGCACGCAAGCTGAGTTACAAGCTATCACAGGCACAACCTATGGTTATGAAAATCTCATGGCAGAAGTCGTTTAACCCCTCCTGTCATGCCCTCTTACGGTGGTGCGAGTGCCACAGCTGCACCAGTGAGAGCGTCAGGGCCACTGCAGAGACTCAGCAGGAGAGGACATGCTTTGTAGGATCTGTTTGAGCATTTTCATTAATCACGGGGCACTTTTGCAAGGGAAATAAGATACTGCATGGCAAAAAAGACTGTCTGATTTACAAAATGAAAATAGGGTTATTTGGTTCAGCAGCTTACAGTGCCTACAGACCCCCTTTCTCTCCATGCAGGACCCATGGGATTTGCAGCAGGGTATCAGCCACCAGAGGACACTCTTATTTCTCCAGGAAAACAGTGCTCTGGGCAGCACAGAAACGTGAACAGGCGACTAAGCTAAGAGGCTCTTAAAGCCAAAACCCAACCTGATCTTCAGGTCAGACCAAGAGCAATTTTGTTAACAACTTCCAGAGCATAATCTACATTTTGCTTTTCATGAGGCAGGCTACAAAGTGGGATTTTCTTATATTGAGTTGTACGCTCTTGGACTAAGCCACCTATTAAGCTGTTTGCTTAAGCGTGATAATGAGACAGGCACATTTGATTACACACAGAAAATGTTTCAGCTGGTTGAACTGTTAGGGCAGTAATGTAGCTTTTTCTGTGTTTTAGAGTTTTGTCATATTCATGCAGCAGTAGTGCTTTTCGAATTTTGCTTTAAGCCCCCACAGATGATGGAAGGGGGTGGAAGACATTAATAAACACAGAAAATGGAAATGTTCCTGCAATTTTGCCTGCATAGATAGCTGGCTGGGTAGCTGTCTATGTAGTTAGCTATATGTCAATTGTCATACATGCACTAGGTCAAAACATGGGACGAGGTATACGAAAGTGCCCAGTTCCTACCTCTGCAGGGGCCTCTTCCCCTGGCGGAGGCATTCAAACTTTCAGAAACTCTGGGAACGCAGCACATAAAGCAGTAAAATGAAATGAAAAAGAATCCAAACAACAAAAAACACCCTGTTTTCCTGTTTCTGATTTTTCTACTCTAGATGTATTGTTCAAATGTGTTCCTGCTTTAAATCTGCTGAGTTCAGTGTGTCAGGGCTAGAATTTGCATGGGAAGGTATTTCTGTTACTATTATAAAACACATCAATCTCTGGAATAAAGAAATCTCTAATGGCATGACCCACTATCGCGGCTGTATTGTGCTTACAGAGGATGTATCTGCTCCTTCCTGTTGGTGCTGAGGACACAGGTACAGAAAGATGCGACAGAGGCTCCTACATCTGGTTAGAAGTAACCCGGGTGACTGGGCTGGCACAGCTTCCAGCTCATCAGAGAAACTCCACTGAGCTAAGCAATGAGCCTACACATTTTATGAGTTTAAACAGTAAGCAGAGACTGATCCCTAATTCTCTAGACTTGCGGTGTGACCAGAAACCACCTCCTTTTCTGCTTCTGATTTTCCTCAATAGTAAGGAAAACTGAGCTACAAGAACAATATTTCACCAACAATTTCTTCTAAAAGTATTCTAATAAAAACATCCTGAAACTAGCATTCAGCTACTTCCTTTTATAAGTTCTTTTTTGTTCTGAGTTTTAAGATGGTCCTTTATGTCAGTGGTTTTCATCTTAAACTAGAGAGCACAAAAAGATTAAAAATTATTACTGAAAATGAAAGAAGTTTTACTGTCTAACTTATGATTAAATTACTAGCTCAATTACCTACTGAAGTTACAGCAGTTCTTCCCTCAATTTTTCATTGTATGACAGGAAAAACATCTATTCTGGGCTTTTAAAAAATCTGAATATAAGCAACTAAAAAAAAAAAAAAAGGATGTAGGAAACTTTTCAGAGCCCCTGAGATACTGGGGAATACAGGAGATATCAACACTGTTTTAATTTATTTTGTCTGCTTCCATCTGTGCACACTGCAATGTTGGTTTGTTGTGATGCTTGATTTGTTATTTTATACCTCTATGTACGAAGGTCACTTACTCTACTTATGTTTTCACTTACGGGACCTCATTCGTTTCACAAACCACTACTGCTAGGATGATAGGAAACTCTGTTGAAAGATAAGAAATCAAAGGTGGCAGTGATTATTCTCACACTGTGACCACTGGGAGGAAATTTCCCTGGATTGGTTTTGGACGCTGAGCTCCTGGATTGACATCTTTGATAGATTAGCAGCAATACAGGTTGCATTCTACCAAAAGGCCTTCATTAACAGTGTGCAAATACACTTTTAAACTACAGGATTTAGCTTTTCATCACCTTTGATGATACTTAAGCATTTTTATGTGCTTCTATGCCCAGCAAAACACTTCAGGTGTGCTAAAGAAGAAAGCAATGGCACCAATAAACATTATCGAAAGCAAGCATCAAAAGGAAGCAATGGCATCCACAGACATTATCTTCAGTCCATTTCAGGCTTTGGGAATTTGACCTTGCTCACACCATTCTCCACCATGTAACAACCAGATGCCATGTTGTCACCGTGTGCCCCTAGCTTAATACAGTGCAATCCTGATATGGAGTCCACTCACATAGCTCAGTTACATGACCCAAGGACAGCTGGGCAGAAGAATGTTGCCTATTTCTCAGCTACAATTGCTTCATGTATGTATCTTCACTAATCCATCCATAAAGCCAATTACTATACCCCCATTTTCCACTTTTACAGCCTCCTGAATCCTTGAGTTCAGGCTGCCCTATTGAACATGGTATGACTTTTCAGTCTGACTCTCCAAGCCTCTTCCTCCATATTACAGAATCACAGAATCACCTAGGTTGGAAAGGATGTTTTAAGATCATCTAGTCCAACCAATGGAGAGAAAAAAACAAAAACACACCCCAAAAAAACCCTACCACAAGCCACACACCCCACCACACCCAAAAAAATCCATATCCCCAAGCATTATGTCAACTCATCTCTTGAATACCTCCAGGGATGGTGCCTCAACCACCTCCCTGGGCAGCCCATTCCAATGCCTGACAACCCTTTCAGCAAAGAAATATTTCCTAATATTGTTCCTTTAGAAGCATAATCTCTAGACAGGGTCTAATTGAATTAGGCAACTGTTATTGTAAAAATCTAGTCATCCTCTTAGCACTGTCTGTGTCTTACCTTGGATAATCATAAGTGGAGAATGATGCATGTTCTTTTCCACTTGCATCCCTGTCCTTAGCCATGTTAGTCAACTCACCTCTGAAAGCAGAGCAGAGATGCATTTCAGGCCCTGAACTCTGCCTTTCCAATTATTCCCTTGAGCACTTAGTGCTCCATTGATGTTTTTCAAAAAAAGGTTGAAAATAAATGCAAGATTAAGCAGGACATTCTCTTCCTAGTGTCTAGCAAGAGTATGATTTACACTAGGAATTACTTCTGCCATGATCATCATTAAATAATATTGCTGCAAGCAAAGAAATCACATTGTGCAAACCAAATAAAAACAAAACGAGCCCATTCGGTCCCTTAGAGTTCTTTCCACAATATCTTCTCCGAAATCATATACTCACGCTTCAAGAAAGTACTGTAAAAAATCTGGTTTGCTGGATGGGTGGGGTCTTCTCTGGCACTGTGCCAAGCCATACATATGGGATTCTGCCGTGCTTGCTGGTTTTTAATCAGGTAAAGAGAAGAAAAAGTATGTGGAATGCAAGAGCAAATGGCATCCTACAAAATAATTAAACTCCTTTCCATCATTAACCTTCCTTAAAGAAGACAATTAGGTATAAGAACAAGGCAGCAGTGAGTGAAATAGAGCACAAAATACCAGTGATTAAAAACTTTGTAAGATGTACACAAGAACATACACAATCTCAGAGGTATTTGGGGACTTAGTCCTCTGATGGATTTAGCACGCACTCTTTGTGGGATTAAGTGGTGGAAAAATAAAGTTATGTGGCAATTCACTGATTTACAGGAAAACATGTTTTACCACTTTATGTCGTATTTCCATTGATATACCTGAAATATTAGTTTTATACCTTGATCTTTCAACTCTGCCACTATGCCGATGACTAAACCGGGATAGATTACAGACGTGTCACTGTGTAGCCTCAACCCTCTTTAAGGCACCCAGGGCTGCAATAAAGCGGTAGGTGTGGATTCCCTTACCATGTGGCTCTGGAAAACATTTTCCTCTGGGCCCGCCTAATCCACTGGAAGAGTCTGCTACCTTCAAGTACTTGTGGTCGCTTGGCTGGCAGTGCTCGCTGTACGCTTTAATGAGGGCTTGCTAACCTGTTTTTGCCCGGTTGGAAGGAACTTTCAAAGACCTACTACATAAACTGTTTCAATGGACCTAGCTTATTTTAGGACTATAGGAACTATAAGACTGAAACAGTACATTAGCTCTTAAAATCCAGTCACCTGAGACTGCAGCAGTGTCTTTTAGAGAAGAGCTTGGAGATTATTTATCTACACTGCCCATCCACCACAGCCTGCAGTGGTTTCTCAGCACGCCCTAGAAAACTCAAGAAGTAAGGTTAAAAAACAAAATTACAATGAATGTCATTAAGAAAGCCAGTGACCAATGACATCAACAAAGACCCATGTCCCCATGACAGTGGAGAGTTTATTAAATGCGTATCCAGGATCTTTTCAGAAATGGCTTGCATACCATGTCCTAGAAGAGCTATTTTTTTAAAAAAAGCACAGGTCCCAAACACACAACCTTGCCAGCCTGATGTGGAGGGAAAAAATTCCCCCTAACTCCAAATGGGGAGGCTGGCTCATGCCTCGGCTAAAGGCACCAGTCAGGCACTGGGGAGTCTCGTGTTCCTGACTCGCTTGCTGGCAGTGGCCAATCTCCCCAGTACTACCGGGTGCACCCAGCAAACCCCAAAATGTTTCTGAGAAGCCACGTAACTCATGCAGGCCCCCACAGGTGACCAGCATAAGCACTGTTTGCCCATGACCTTGGAGGCAAGCAGAGTGCAATGCAAACACATTTCAGCAAGAAGGAGCTGACACCTGACCCTTGCACCAGCCCAGTGGTGGGGAGGAGGCACCGCTCTCCAACAGACAGGCACGTAGGTAAGCAGGGCTGAAACACAGTGTGTTTCGGTAATTTAGGATGACAGGGGAGACACTGCAGGTTATTACATCTAGTGCACACTGGAGCTTTGTTATGTCTAACTCGTGAGATATTCTGGGGCTCAGTGCTCTTACCCCAAACTTTGGAGGAAGCATGAGGGGGTGAAGAAAAGGTAGCAAGAAGGAACAAAACCACTACTATACTCACACTGGCCCAACACAGAGACCAGGCCACATTTGGGACTGATTTAGAAAACTATTTGGCAGCATCTGTGGAAAATGGAAGATCAAATGACACCTTTCTCTGATCTTAGTAATTTCTACAACTTAAATGTGAAGCACCCCAATCAGCCATAGTGATAACCCATCTACTGTTGAGCTCATATTGTCTCTGTCTGATGCTTATGCATGTGATTGTATACATCCATATCTAATCTCTGTCAGTTGGTAGGGCCTCAAAATTTTCACAGTGGATATGAAAATCACGTTTAGAAAATGTAAGCCTATAACAATAGATGGGCCATTTTAGTTACTTCTGGAGGACCCTTAGTGCTAGTCCATGGCATCACTCTCTCCCAATAAGCACCTGAAAAATTGGGTTAGAAAAGGGATATCAGACTTGATACCTGAGTTAGAGGTAAAGCATCACTCAGCTCTCTGCTAGGAATGAGCAGAACATCAATGAAAGAGAGACAGTTACTTGAGACCATTCCTTTACTCCTGTAGTGATTACTTTGAGTGAATATTCTCAGAGACAGTTGTTCTGATATTGGAAGAACACAGGACAGAGAGCTATTACTGTCCCAATACAGGACAGCGCTTTAGCCTGTGTGTTTTTATTAGAGCTGAGAAAGTTTAAGAAAAGAGCCCTGTAACGTGCATGTCCCCCGGTGAGTTTATGCATGCTCTCACAGCTCTAATAAAAACATACGATGAAGGTAAATTAGGGCAGACGACTGCTTCTGTCAACACTGAGCAAACAGCATCTTTAAGGTTTGTGTGTGACTTAGAATTCAAGAATGCAGACTTTGTTTTTCATTGATGGGCTTGTTAAAGAAAATACTTTGATAGTTCCAGAGGAAAAAGAAATTATATAGAAATATGAAGAGATTAAAGCAAAGAAAGAACATTGACATCAGACGGGAGCTTGTTTGATTAGGTCACCCTATAGACTAGAAATAATTAAAAATAAAGAAGACAGATGGAGGATGTCAGGTGCTTAAAACAACATCACGAGTCTACCAGTGCTTGTGTTTGCGTGAGCCAAGACTTCAGGCTTCACAGATGTCAAACGTGTCTTTTGGCTGAGGATCTCAGGAGGATGGGGAGAGGCACCAGAATTTAGTGTGAGCAAAATGGAGATTGTGCAAGTCTGACAGCAACGAAGAACATTTGCTGCTATTAACAAGCAGGGAAGGAGCTTTCCCATCACTATTCTGGGGCAGGCAGACTGCTTCTAGTCTGGTTCCCTGTCTTTTGCTCCTCACCTGCTGCTGATTGCTCAGTCTGCCTTTGAATTAATGAAGTGGGTATTTGCCGTAAGGAGCAACTTGTTCCAGTCCCAGGGGAACTGTTCCCGCCTGCCTGGTGGCTGCAGCAGCAATGCCAGCAGCCTGGCAGGTGGTGGCAGATCAAAAAGAAAAACTCCCACAGAGCTTCTGGGGATTTCCTCACTAATATGCTGATACATACATTAGTTGACTGACTGACACTGCCTAAATATTTGTCCTTTACTGCTATGTTTGGCCATGATTTTATAGCAACTTTGGTGGTTTGTGACTTAGCCCACTTTATGCATAAGCTCCTTTGACTTTTGCTTGCTGCCCATCTGCTAATCACCACTGCAGGATTAGAAGGATTGACACAGGGCCATTTCACCTGAGTTTTCTCCTTCTCAGTGAGAAACGAAGGAGTTTTCACCTCCCACCTAAGTGCTGCAGTCAATAATGGAACATTAATGGACTTTGACAGAAACTAAGGAAGTCTATACTCGCATATTTACCTTGCACAACACTATATATCAATCCAGAAGCAGGAACAGTGTATGGACACCTCTCCAGAAGGCATTTGCATGTTTGCTAAATTCCCACTGGACGGGAAGCCTGGAAATGGCACAGATAAGCTACTGTTTTCCAGCCAGCACGAGGTCCAGCTGCAGCCAGAGCCAAGGGTTTCTCCATAAAAGACCAAGACAGACCAAGACTGTTAGAAGGAAACAAACCAGAAATGTCTTTCTTTCTACTGTAGTCACTGGGAAGCTTGATGCTTAACCAGGAGAGACAAACAGGTAGCATGACTCCTCAGGTGATCCTGAAAATTCATGTTATTTAAGTATCTTCCCCAATCTGACATTATTCAGAACAGATACCACTTCTTGTCCTACTATATAAAATGAAATAGGTAGTTTCCTTTTTTTTTTTTTTTTTTTTACAATGTCAACTTGATAGGATCATGCATGGTATTTAACTGCAGTGATAAATACATATGGTTTAGGAATTCAATTATATTTAAGTTCTTCTCTAATAAAGCTAGAACAGCTGGCTGCCAGATCCTTGGAGCGCTTCAACTTTGTCAGGAGCATCCAGCATATTTTAAAACCATCTCTTGACCCTACAGAGGAGGTCAATGTTTCTCCTGGCAGCCCACTAGATATTTTTTAAGTGTCTTGATTTTTTTCTGTGGTGTAATGCAATTTTACTCATTATCACTACAGATGTCAGACCAAGACTAGCAAGATTACAGCAGTAGCTGAAGCATATGGTTGAGTCATATGAATAATAATCATAAATCCTCTTTGACATTGGCCCATTATTACATCCTGATCATGTCCCCTTGGAATCTCTTGTTTGGTGTAATGTTTAAGTCATTATAAGGTATCTCTTGAGGCCTAGATTTATAGAGATCTCTACTGGAGAAACACGGTATTAGCAGTATGTTTATACAAACATAAAACACATGAATACTATACACCAATATATCTACATGTAATGTTTAAGGAGACCTACAAGAGAAGCAGTTAATGATTGGCAGTCACTAAAAGAAGTGTTTCTGATGACATCTTAAGATCACAGTGCAAATCAAGATGACAGACGCTTTGCCTGATGTTAAAAAAAGAAAACAAATTATACGCATATAAAGAAAAGTGAAAAGAGACAGTCTTTATAGTTTTAAATGTTAACATTTTTCTAGCTTTTACATGTCATTTTGGGAGAAAGAAGGGCA
This sequence comes from Gallinago undulata, assembly GCA_026546715.1. NCBI lineage: Eukaryota > Metazoa > Chordata > Aves > Charadriiformes > Scolopacidae > Gallinago > Gallinago undulata. The sequence goes on along the minus strand of JAOTQQ010000003.1, from coordinate 1,207,220 downwards.
GAACAAGTTGTGAAGGAAGCAATAAGAGTATGGTTTTCATATCTCAATAAACAGTATTTGCTCTCTTCAAGAGGATTCTACAATTAGAGGCTACCAATTTCTTGGCCTGCAGGCCTGCAGCAGGCAGTAGTGATGGGGTCACAAAATCCCTGGGTATGAGAAGGCCAAATTATGGCGAAGTTTTGATACAGATTTGACTATTAATGCTCACTCACTGTATCTATAATGACTTGACACAACATGCTAAATCAAACCTCTCAGGGTTTTAAAAAACACTCAATCTAGGCATCATAATTACCAAACTGAAATGACAGTAATGTGACAAATCCTGAGCAGTTTTCCCCAGGATGCAATTTTGTGGCGGGAGTCCGTGCCACAACAGTTGAAAGAGGCTCATTTAAGACTAGTGTTAGAGCAGCCTCCATCAAATCCTCCCTTAGATGTAACATGGATACCCAAAAAAGGAGCCTTTTGGATTAAGAGAGAAAGGGTCTCCACTGAAATACCGTGCAATGGGCAGTCCAAATATTTGCAGGCTAAACCCAACACAAATACATTAACTAAGCATCATCGGCTAGCACTGTTGAATAAAAGGTATTGAAAATTATTTCATTTTTGGTAAAGGACTTTTCCTCTATCATGGCAGATTTCTTTTTACCAATGCCTACCACCCAGCTGTCTCTTCTGTATTTGAAAATCCACATTAGCTGCTGAGCCATTCCCACCCGACACCCAGGAGGATAGCAGTACCAGCCAGCACTTGAAGATGCACCCTGATGTTTTCCCTCCCATTGTCTCTCTCCCTTCCCTTTTGCCCCTCTCTTGCTGCTGTTCTGTTTTTAAAGAAGAAAGAAGGGGAATATTTACAGCAAATCTGTATTGTTCATAAACTATTCAGCTTTGTTTTTGCAGCAGCTCCCCCTTTTTTCACTTAAGCCATGATGCCTGTGTACCAGCAGGCAGCTGGAGCACTCATTTATTTTAGGCTGTGCCTCAAGTGCCTGTTACACCAAGTTTTCACTAGACACTAGTGCCTAAATACTTGGCTGCCTCCCAGCACAGGGCTGTGCTGCCTGTGCTCAACACCCACCAGCATCAGCCCCGCACAGCCCAGGGGCAAAGGACCACACAACAGGGGCAAAGGACCGCACAACAGGCTTCATCCATCCTACAGATGAAGCCTGGTGAGATAGTGGCTTCACCAGTGGAAGAGGTGGCCTACATCTTGATTTGAAAGGGGTTTGTTTGGAAAGGACCTCTTTTTTTCTGTTCAAAGTACAAAAGGGATAAACAGAATAAAATTAATCTAAACACTAAAATACAATAAAAGTCAGTCTCCAGGCCTGACCAGCTCTCCTGACCTTAACTGTAAGACAAACCAACTTGGTACAGCTGTGATCATTAAACACGCCAAGGCAAAGACCTCAATGTTTGCAATGATGTAACATATTTGTGTTGAAAAAAACATCCCTGCTCTTGAATTATGTGCGAGTGTTGTGGGGTTTTTTCCATTCTATTTTTTTTTCTTTATTTTTAATGGAATATGTATTATTGGGAACTGATTTCCAAGAGTTAGTGTGCTCCATTTTTGTTTCTTGCAAATAAGTGAAATATTTTGGTATTTACAGATTAACAGGGCTTTTGAAACTGCTTCCTATTTGCAGAAATTAAGCAGATTGCACTATACAGAAGTTATCCAAGAGGATACTTTAGACAGATGCACCAGAAATGACATCTCTCTTGTCATCAGTAAAAATGATACAGAGCATATTGCCGAGTTATTCAGCGATTTCCAAAGAATCCTCTTTAATGCACAATAAGAAACAGATCTTGGTTGTCTTTTCATGAATGTCAGACTTAAACAAAAACACAGAATGCACTTGCAACCATTGGTGTGAAAGGGTACTTTCAAGTGCAGGCCTATTAACTGAAACATTCTGCTATAAGATATCAAAAGACTGCCTATTTGCCACAAACTGCGCAAAGTTATACTCATTTTTCTTAGTGGCAGTAAGTGGTTTTAATGCAAGTAATGGAATTTAAAACCAGAAAGTCCTTATTACAATTCAGAGTGCCCTTTGTCCTTTGATAATGAACACCATATTAGTGTCTTGAAGAAAAAACAAAACCTTATACAGGATATGTTGTTTCAGCATTTTGAACTAAGTGACCAAAACTTTACTACTGGAAGTTGATTGCATTTAATTACATATAGACAAAAATCTAAAAACAAATTCCAAATTCTTAGTTGTGGCAGCAATATGAAAAATATGAAGATGGACTAACATGCCATAAAATGAAGATGGACTAACATACTATACATTAGAAAAATATGCCAGAAAGAGATAACCTTTGTAAAAAAAAAAAAGTCACATGTGATATTTGGTATAAAACAATTGTATTTGCTATGCTGGAAAAAGACAAAAAAGGAAAGGAGGGAAAGGCAAGGCCAGGCAATGCATGAAATGCATCCCAGGAGGCTGCTGGAACCAAGTGTGTTGTGATTTTAATTACTCTCACTGTAAAACTCTCTTGATTAAAAACTGAAAGTAAAATCTTGAATTTAAAAAAAATATTTCGGCTACAAATTCACAACAGGGATATTCCATTTTTAGCATGGGTAAAATTGATTATTGTACCAAAATGGAACAATATTTATTTACATAGCATGTTGGTGTTTAAAAAAAAATTAAACCATTTGCATCCAAAACATAATGTGAAGGTTTAAAGCATATTTCCCAAGTAAACAAGCTCTGTGATACAGAGAAAAAGGTAGCAAATTGTCCTTCCCACCAAATTAATGAACAAGGAGTACTCCTGAGATTGGAAATTTCTGTTAAATTACATCGCTATTTGCTTCATTCAAACTAGATAAACCTGGTCCTTCTCCATGTATACATACAAGTTTTCAGTCAAATATTCCTTCTCCATAAATTTGCTTGGTAAAATCTCACAAATTTGGATTAAGATTTTTTGAGAAAAATATTCTGAAATGAACAAATTTTCACAGGGATTTTTTTTTTTAACTCAGCATATTTTGAAATCTAATTTATAACCTAAATTTTTCAGGCAGAGATTTGTATAACGTTCTTTTCTTCATTTTTTAGTTTCAGGCAGGTCAGTAGAAGTACCTAGGGTACAAAACTACTGATGCCTAACACCAAAGTAAGTAATCATGATCCTCCTTAGCTCCTCAGCATGGACTGAAATATGTCACACAAGTGTCAGGAATGAAAAGAAAGACATGAACCTGAATTCCACTAATCTCTTCAGAAGTCTTTGGACTACTTTTAAGGAGTCCACAAAAGAAGATAAAGTGGAGCAAACCCACTACCTGATGCTGTGTACCATTTAAAAGTAGTGCAAAGACTTCAGAGCTGTTGTGGACTCTTTACCTTCACCAGTATAGCTCTGCTGACTTGAGGTCCCTCATTAACCTCTCAGCATCACTCTGATCTGGATCATACCGACACACTGGTCTCTATGGAGTTTCTTCTGGTGATGTAAAGTGCTGTCAGGGTGATTAAGATATACCCACTGTGAATGAAGAAAGAGAAGGGGAAGGAAAAGGGGAAGGGGAAGGGGAAGGGAAAGGGAAAGGGAAAGGGGAAGGGAAAGGGAAAGGGAAAGGGAAAGGGAAAGGGAAAGGGAAAGGGAAAGGGAAAGGTAAAGGGAAGGGAAGAGGAGAGGAGAGGAGAGGAGAGGAGAGGAGAGGAGAGGAGAGGAGAGGAGAGGAGAGGAGAGGAGAGGAGAGGAGAGAGGTTTTTAATTAGATAAGCCATAACTCCCTAACTAAAACTGAACAGACCATATTATTTACATTATTCAGATTACTATTATTGACATAACACAAACTAGTGAGGAACAAAACTGCTTTATAACAACAAATATGTTGCAAAATTAAAAATATATCTAAAGATTGAGAACACATTTCACAATTCTAGGAAACAATGCTGGAATTTTGATTCTGTAAAAATTCAAAAGTGCTGCATTCGTATTTCAGAATGAGTTAATATTTGTTAAGATTTAAGCATTTTGAATACTAAGCATTTTTAAAAAAACTGGAAACCATGAATACTGATTAGCTTAAGAAATGGAAATTGTGAATAGTGACCAACTCAAAGTACTTTCAGATGAAAAGTCTGAGGTAGGATTATTTTGAAAGTATATTCTCCTTTATTTTGTCTACTTCACTTATAAGTCAGACAAGTAAAAGGCTATTCAGTCCATCTATTTCCAGATTATTGCAGTTTTACATTATGTCACCAAATGGGGAAACTTCCCCTCACTTTATTTCTTACCACTCTCCTGATTGAATTCATCCTCAAGATGCTGTCTACCAAAGGCTGCCAGAGGTGCACAGAGGGACTTGATGAAGCTGAGATCCCACTGCAGCACACATAAGCTTCTCACAGGGCATATTGCTATGGTCTTTGCCACTGTTTTCTAAAGGACTAAAGTTGCTAAGGAGAAACAGTGATTTTGTGAACCAAATTCCATGTAGTTGTGATGAAGCCTCATTTGAATGCTCCCCGGATCGTATTTAAGTTTCCCCAAAGCAATACCCTGTTGTGCAGAATGACAGAGTTATAGGGAATAAATGCCACAGTTCCCTCAGGTTATCTGTGTGACATTACCCTGCTTGACTGCCAGCAGTTAAATCAAAGGAGGCTGCTGAGGCAGAAAACAAATGAACACACACACTAAAAATCGGAAAAAAAAGGAAAGAAAAGGAAAGAAAAAGGAAAGAAAAAGGAAAGAAAGAAGAAAGGAAAACAAGCAAGAACTTGGAGGGTCCAAGGCAATAGGGATTGGGCTTCCTGGGAAACAGGAGCCCTGTGGGCTGATCAGGTTCACCCCCTGAAGAGCGTAAACTTTGCATCAGAGGTGGATCGAAACCTTCTGGCTCAAAAGGAGGAGAGCAGTGGCAGTGGTGCAAGTAAGGAGAAGGAGATGCCAGGGAAGTGCAGGCAGGATCAAAACTGGAGAAAGGACTCCTTTTGCTGCAAGGCTCCTGCTCCTGGCAGGCACATACGGCCATGGCTGGAGGACACTCTCTCTAAGTCACTTTAACCAGTTGCTACCTCGGTTGCCAGAAGAAATAGTGCTTGGAGGTGAGCCTTTCGCATAAACGTGAATAGTAAATTTTGGGAGACAATCTGGAAAAAAAATGGACATAAGAGTAAGGAGCAAGAAGCCAAGCTATTGCATCAGCTCTAACCCCAGCAATGAAAAGAGAATTGGATGCAGCTTGCCATGTAATGCCCAAAGCTGTTATATATTTAAGGAAATGATATTTACTGGAAGATAACATTCTTCTACCACCATCTGGATTACTGAAAGTAACATGTAAGTCTCTAAAGATTTACAATTAAGTGATAAAGCAATGTTTTTCCATGAATTAAAGGGTGTCTTTGAGACTCCTAGCAATATGATGCCATCTTACCATGACAAGATTTTTAAGTGCTCACATAATTTTCATTATTATTCTTAATGGAAGATGCGTACAAGCTCTCTGAGAATAGTATGTATGAGCAATGGACAACACTATTGCCTGTAGGAACTAATATTTCTTTAATAGCAGTTGAAATATTTATTGCTAATCAGCTATACATGGCTTTATACTAACTTGAAAGACAAGCCAACTTTGTACAGACACCACTAAAGGTAGGAGACAGCTTTCCTGTCATCAGCAAAATGATATACAGCAAACTATTGAATAATTCAACTAGAAATGCTCAGAGATCACCTTTACAAAATATGAAACAGAACCCCGAGTCTTTCTTTGAAGTTAAGATTTTACACAGCAACCATAACGCTCAGTGGATGAAGAAGGACATCGCTTTGATAAAATATATGATATTCAGTCCTACATACCTTTTTAGCCATGTAACACTGCATTCTCTTTACAAGACTATTTTTTTTAGTACTATAGACACTTCAGAAGAGTAAAAATGTGATGTGTAATAAAGCTGTGACACACAGAAGAGTAGTAAAAGACTAGTCTATATTTCCTGGCCCCAGCCAACTGACAGGGTTAAAAAGGTTAATACCCTGACACAGGACACCAGCGGCTACTGTTATATGGGGAAATCTTTTATTTTTTATGTTACTTGTCATAAGAAAAGGCAAAGAATATCTTAAAACTCTTTAAATCAAGCCAAGCATCCTCAAGCAACCAACTCAAAAAGATCTAGATCTAATGGAATTGTTATTTTTTTTGGGTGTAGTTTAGAGCTCTGTGCTGCTTGAAAATAATCTTCTAAAACTACTGTAAAATATTCTTGTACATTATGGATGATGATAACATGTCGGACTTCTGGCTTCCTTTTTATGCAGTTTAAGTGGATTTGTTTTCATGCACACTATGATTGCCTGCATATTCACTTTTTTACTTTTTAATTAAATAAAATGTTGAAAAAATATAAACATTCTTAAGAAGCTCAGATTTAAATTAATAATAAATAATTAAAATAAACACTTATTCATCTTTATGGTTCTAACTTCCATTTAATTCCATGGGATTTAGGTGCATTAATCATTTCAAAAGTTTTGAAGGGACTTACATCTACTTAAGCATAAAACCTCTGTGTAAAAATTATTTACACAGAAAGTAGCTTATAACTTCCTATTTTTTCAACTTTATGTAATAATAAATTTGTGTAGTTTGAACGGTACTAGTTATTACAATTTGCTATCTGTATAGAATATTGAGTGAAATTTGCACTGGAAGTTATGAACATTTGGCTTCAGAGACACAGCATTTACAAGGACTCCTTTTCAAAGAGAAATTCCAGCCATTGGGCTGTTAATGATATAGCTTTTATCTCAAAAAAAAACAGACTAAGACTATTTATGCTTGAGGAAAAGACCTGCCTGTGTAAAAGAACATTCAGTTTTTCTGTATTCACATTTATAGGATCTCTTACGAGATACTCTGGAATATATTATTGGAGTTGGAAATAAAGCCATCAGAGCTGAGCTTGCTTAACCCCTCCACGCTGCTGAAACATCATTTACTAAATAAATCCATCCACAGAATTCTAAAAAAGGCTTTTTTAAATGTTGTTGTTTGGGTTTTTTTATTTTTTTTTAATTCAGTCTTCAGTCATCTGCATTATCTGAAGAAAAACACTTACATTAGGACAGTATTTTATAGAAGGTATTTTTAACTTCTAATTCAGGCTTCTATTTACAAGGGGAAATCTTTTGTCTCTCATGTGTCAAGATGATATGAATTGCTGATGCACGTTCTTACACATATTTTACATTTAAGGGCAAACCTTCACATTATGACTGAGATGGCTGTTACCTGAGCGGCGCCAGGTTGTGCCATCCACAGGTATGGCATAATGCCTCCCAGAGGGCTGTACAGGTAGCTCTCCATCATCTAACCCTGCGGCAGCACTGTCACCCTTACCAAAGATCAACTCTGCCTCTCCGGCAATTTACTATTCACGAGCTACATTGTTTCTTTCTCTTTGGCAATAATTGCCAATCATTATTTTACCCTTAATTGGGTTTCCATAAGGGATTGAGAGAATAGTCTCCATGGAGTGAAATTACAAAGAATCCAAGCCAAAAATTGCAAAGAAAGAGTCCCCGCCCGGAGCCAAGGGCTAAGGACCCGGGGGCACCAGCATTTCCAGCTCCAGCACTCCAAAGGCACCTGAGAGGTGGGGGCGACCCAAGGACCCCCCAGGCCGCTCAGCCGCCGGGCTCTGCGGGGACCCCCCTGCGCCCACGGCCGAGACCCGCTCACCGCCCGGACCCGCGGGGACACCCCCCGAATGCCGGGGGAGCGGCGGGTCCCGCACAGGGACCTGCTGGGGTGGGAGCAGGGAGCGCGGAGCCCCCGCGGCTGGCGGAGGCCGGGGTGGGGGGTGGCGGGGGGGGGAGATCTGGGGGGGCTGCTCCCGGCGCTGGGCGGCCCCGGGGGCAGGAGGGCTCTGTTTGCACGGTATTTTATCTCGGTTAAGAAACCTGCCAGATTCAAGTGCTCGGGGTCCCTGGCAAAGATAATCCTGAGACCAAATAAGCGACCGTGGCTAATTGAGATTTGACAATGCAGCATTATTCACTTTAAGTATAAATTATCAACATCGTGTATTTATTCTGACTCGTACCGTTAGCAGAGTTATGGATATTGAGATCCTGGGAGCAGCTTCTGTGTGACTGAGCTAACTATAGTACAGTCCTTGTTAATGATGCATAAACCAACCTGAAAAAAAATCAAGAACTGCTTAAACCTTGAACTGACACTCCAGCCAAGCCAAATATTTTCTGGTACATGTAGCTACATCGCTGCTCTGATTTTTTTTTTAATTATTTTTTACTTTTCTATGATGCATCTCTCTATTTCTCCAGGTCGCCTAGCCCTAAGGCCAGGTTCCATTTTATGAATCCAGATGAAACAACAGGTTGGGTGGGAAAGCATCTGTTGTGCTCTCTGCCAGACACCGTTTCTTTTCTTGCTGCTGTTAATATTTGGTTCTTCTTTGTTTGTTTCTCTTCAACCTAATTTTAAAGTCACAGACAGTGTAAATCTGAGGTTGGATGGTTTTAATATGGAAAAATATGGAATTTTTTTAAGTTCACTTACTTTTGTTGATAGTGAACAAAATGTATTTCAAATAACAGGCTATTTTTATCAAATATTTTGTCTGTTTTTACTACATGTAATCAGCAAGGAATATAACATATGTAAAGTACATTTGTTTAAATAAAAGCAGCAATAAATATTAACCAACTAGATCTAGCTACAATTACTCAAAATGTCCTCCAGTACCATAAAGTCATGGGCATCCTATTTCCCAGGTCACTATATTTTGCATCTCTTGGTCCTGAGAGATGCTATTTTGTAAATACGTTGTGGATGCGAGAGGAAATGGTGCTTCTGCAGCCTTCCAAGCACTGCCCCAGCTTGTGGAGAGAGGAGGACAACAATCCCCTCTCCCAAAGACAGACTTTGGATGTTCCAGCTACCCCTTTTTGGGGATAGCTTTGTCAATTTAAATCTAAATGATCAAAATAGAGAAGGACTAGAGGAAAAGGGAGTGGAATAATCCAGGCCTGGTGGAAATGGCAAAACTTCTGCATTAGTGGAAGAGGAGTTCTAAAAGCAGAAAACTGTGAAAAGGGTTAAAAAGCCAGACGCCCCATGCTCACTGGAGTTTGGCAGGGCAAAGCAGGAGGGACAGACAGAGCTCCTTTTAAAACTATTTTTCATTTGATAACAGTTAAAAATAATCCTTGTAAATTTTATAGTGACTTATTCAGGTGAAAATCCCTAGCTCGTTACCGATGCCCCTGGAATTAGTCACTGCCACAGCAAATTAGCAAGGGAAGGCAAGATGGTGACTTACCCCGGTGGCGGGTGCACGCGACCCCACACAGCAGGCGGGAGCAGGACCGGCACGAGGACCTCCAGAGTTTGGAGAGTAAGGAGCTGATTCCAGAAACCAATTTTTTACTATGCCGAAGTGACCCTGCGTGTATGCATTTAGCAGTCAGGGGAGCCAAAGCAAGCAAATTGAAGAGTTAATGCGAAGCCAGACATAAAGTGAGCAGCAATGTACCATTACAGCTACCCAGGCTCCCTGTAGATTATCACCACACAGAGAAACTATGTCTTGTGGTTTCCTGACATGTTCTCTAGCACATGATCGGGCTCCAAACGACTCTGGCTGCATGATGCCAAAAGCAAACCTTTTTGAATTCATTGTGACCTCCAAAAGGCTATCGCTGCTTAAGGAACCCACCAACCTCACGTGCACACACACACACACTAATGCACACTGGAAAACAACTGCCCTTAAACTGTCTGCAGATTGAAAGGCTCCCTCAGGTTTCCATCCCCGACTATCCCTCCCCAGGTTTCCTCAGTTGAAAGTCCAGCGCCTCCGTAGGGGCTGGTGTGAGCCCAGCTCATCCTGCCTGCAGTGGAGGAGAAGAAAGATTGCACAGGGTGACGTGTCCTTTCTTTCTTCTTTCTCCCAGTACTCCTGGCATCTTCAGCAACAGTTCACATTCTTATATAATAGAGTGGGGGAGAATATTTTAAGAATTTTTATCCCATCAGGAAGTTTTCGCATTAGTCTTCCTTGTTTTATAGACTAGTTGCAATAAACTACAGTGGAGGAAGATATAATGGCAATATAGTGAAGGAAGAGCCCTTGCCTTCCTAGCAGGTAGGAACTACAAGGCTCCTCTGTGGCTGCTGGCAGGTGTGGCCACCCACCCTCCTTCCAAATACTTACTTAGAAGCACACGAGGAATGCCTTTGCCAGCCGCCCAGCAGCAGCACCCGTGGGCTGTGGACCAGATCATTCCGTGAAGGTAAACATGGAGATTTCTCTACCAGAAGGTGATGTCGCAACTGCTGCCCAGCATGCCCCCTGGCACACTACAGCTCCCCTTGAAACCAAGAATCACTAAAAGCCCGTTGATTTCCTCGACTTGGCAATAATTAATTATATCACTACTATCTGATAGTTAGTTTCATTAGAAATGAAATTAAATGAATGGATTTGAGGTGTTTGGGGTTTTTTCTCCTTTTTCTTAAAGATGTTTTCTTAGGGGGATATTGCAATTACACCTGCACTAGGGGGACATGAGAATGTGGGGCAGGAAAAGTAGAGAATGACAGAGGCTCTTTCTGGCAGTGATACTGCTCTATCGCCTCAACAGATTCCTCCGCAGAAGGTCCTTAGCACTGACTGTGCACTCTGGAGATATAGTAGTTTAAAGCAAAACTGTGGTATTTATGCATCTCCCAATACTGACATAATTCTGCAAATCCACTCATTCAAAAGAAAATTAAAAAAAACAACAACAACTCATTTGGTTTCGGAGCTTCACAGCCTCCCCAAGGCTCTGTGCTTGAGCTGCAGGATGCTAAAGGATTCTTATGGGTCTTTAGTAAAAGTGTGAAATACCCTTGAAAGTGGTAGATACTTTAGTGCTCAGAACCACATCTCCAGGCAGGGTCATGCTGCCTGGGAGGAGAGAGGGAACCTGGACTGTACTAGCCTTGCTACGGCCTAAAATAAGAAAGAAGGATGAGGGAAGACAGATTCCGTAAACATATAACCTCTAATAAACCAGGGCTGTTAGAAGAAATCCCATGGAAAAGAACCATTTTGAAACAGTTCTGCATACCAACTTCACTCAATACTGTCCAGTTGAAACGAGAAGAAAATTACTTCTGTAAAATTGACACGTAAAATAAAATTTTATGGTTTCTGTTGTATTAATGTTACTACAAAAACTAAGAAAAGCCAAAGGCTCCTGACTTATCACCCATATAACTCCTAGCATAGTGGAAAAAAATTCATCCTAGAATAAAGTTCTGCAGCCTGCCAGCTGTAAACCCTGTGTTTTATGGGCTTATACTATTCAAATGTGCTATTTCTTTTTAATTATCATGCCAAGAAAAATATTTCTTCCATTATATAACATGCTTTTCCACAGGGAAGGAAGAACTTTTTGTTACATGTATATTTACTTTCTCACACATACTGAAGACGTTTAAGCTCAGCAAAATTCTTAGGGAAGTGCTTAGGAGGACATGCATTTTGAAATCTGTGGTTTTCTTCACAGTTTTTACTGGGGAGGGACACACATCAGTGAGAGAATAAAGCATGCTATAAAGGCACTACCTGAAAAATACAAATAGATGGTCATTCTTTGGAAACAAAATTAAGGGTAAGTTTAAAGAAGATTACATGCAAATTCCTCTGTAGAAATGAAGCTTGTGTGTATCAGAACTTAAAATAACATTGAAACTAGATTGTGGCTAGTTACCCATGTCTGATATTTTGTATGACAGTCACAGCCTCTTTTTTCTTAGCAAACTATTTCCAAGTCAAGTTAACATTTTTTACAAATGCGTTTACTTAAAAATCTCCTGTTTGCTAAGTGAAACTCCAACTCACCTTGGAGACTGCTGAAGGGCCATTGGCAATGGCCAAAAGTTCAGGTTAATTGTGTGTGATAATTACTGTCAACCTGAGCCCTCCCTTCCCAGATTAGAGAGTACCTAATTCAGATCCCGTACCCAAGATAAACAGACATAGAAGTGCAGTGAAAATACTCTGCCTATACATATTTACAGCCTTTATTCTTCCTATCACTATACCCACAAATAATTTCAAAATCCCTTTTATGAAATTTTAAAGAAAGTAAATGAAGTGGTTGCAAATACCAAAATAAATGAACAGAATTATTCAAATCCTTCCTCAAGCAGTATTCACTCTGCTTTAGTTAAAGAGCGTACTAAGAGAAAAAAGCACTTTGACCAAAGTAATCCACACCAGAAATTAGAGAATAAGCCATCCACAGAGTCCATTGGAAAGAGGAGTTGAGCCATAAAAAGTACTAAAAAAAAATTACTGTAAAACAGCAGGAAAAAGAAAAGATGACTGACACTGAAGGATGGCTCCTACCAGGAGTGATGGCTCTTACCTTTTCCCATGAGCAGTGAACACGGCGGCATGAACCAGGTGGTCTCAGATCTGCCTGGCTTCTGGGCAATGTCACTGCTTCTCTGAGGTGCCCCTTAGAGTATGCCAATAGCTTTGAGGAAAGCACTGCTATTTTAAAGGGAAGATTTTAAACAGCATGTTAAGAGAAGTCACATATTTCAACTCAGATTTCATTTCAAAGCTGCTGGGGGAACACATGAAACCTCCTCACACAAGATCCGAAGATGCCCTGACAGCAGGAGGCTGTCACGTGCCGTGTCCCACTACAGATGTGATTCTGTATGGCCCAGTGAAAACAGACACAAGTTTGTCGTGGGCTTTGGAGAGACACCCCTTGGGAGATGAGAATGTGAAGGCAATGGGTGACCCGCTGACAATGCAATGCCCATTGCGGAGTGGCTTTGGAAAACAGCATCTTTCATACCTCTCTGTGCTTGTGGGTATCGCATGCTCTCAGGTGATGTAGCAGCGTCTCCATGAGTAACAGCAGGACACAGGGAGACAAAGGCAGGAACGGAGCTGTGTACATCGTTCAAGGACTCTTATAGGTACAGAACAAGCACCATCTAAGGCAGCTGCTGCCGTGCCGGTGGTAGCTGACCCTGGGGAGCTGCAATATTTCCTCGGAATAGTTCTAACGGCTCCTGCTGCTCCATGCAGTGGACATGTGGGATGTTAACTTGCCCACAAAATGCTCTGTTACTCTTGGGTAGCTGAATACTCCTGCACATCAATTTCCTTCCCAAAAGCCTGTTTCTGTCACGTATTCCTCCTAGGAGTAACTGATGACTCTGAAAGTTGTTCTAATTTTAATACTTAGAAAGATATATATTTTTAAGTAATCTATGTTTTTGTTTTTTCTTTGTCTTTTCTTTTTTTCCCAGGCTCATTCAGGAAATTCTGGAAGCGGTAGGAGGTAAACATTTTTGATCCTAATAAGATTTGGAAACAGTACATCCTCCAGAGTACCCATAAAAGTAAGAAGAAATGAGAAGAGTTTTAGCATTCTTTAAAGACACAATTTCTTTTCATAACCTTATATATTTCAGCAGTCATCCAAAAGGACTAAAAAAAAGAAGTGGCAACATAATACTACAATGTAAAATAAAAACACAGATTAATACCACGAAACTACAGTCTATTCCATCTGAGATTGCGTGAGGAAGCCGTTGAAACTATTTTAACTGACTCCAGCTTTTTTATTTATGGGAAGCACTTGGATGTTGACACCGAAAACAAGTTTTGCAAATTCTCAAATATAGAATCTACAAGGGCAGTAAATAAAGAAAAACGTTGTGAGATTAGAATCAACAACAAATCCCCCAAACTTTTGATCTTCAACATACATTGACTAATGGATGAGAAAGTGACTTTCAGTTTAGATAACAAGAGCCAGCTCTTTGGATCAAATAAATTCACAAAAGAAAAACCAGAGCCCCATCCCTAGCCAATGAGAGACAACAATAAAACTCGACAGACTGCAAAGCAGAAGGAATGAACCCTTGAAGTTGACAACAGCAGAACAGTAATTTTACTCCTAGGTTGCATTGCTGTCAAAATGCAGAGTATTGAGAGAAATGGTAACTGACAATATTGCCTGCAGAAAAATAATGCTGTAATGAGGCTTAAGTAGCAAACCAGAGTCACTTCCTAATTTGCCAAAAAGATATTCAGTATAAACAATCCAATCGTTCAAAATTTCAGTCTACCCTCTCAACAACTTTAAAACTTAAGAGTGAATTTAAAGACTGGCCCACTTCAGCAGAGTGCTTATATTAATCACATCAATAGTAATATACACCTTCCTTAGCTCTGCTTCCTTTTTCAAAGCAATTTTTTTTTTTCCCAAGAAAATAATCCTTAATTGTCTTCCGCCTCTGTTAACGGTCTCTTTCTGTCACCAAAACCAGCAGAGACTCATGGATATTTAAGGCCAAAAAGAGCCATTACAACAATTTCCTTTATACTTCTTCAATACAGGCCATACATTTGATATAGATGTTCATGCCTCTAGGACAGCATTTTGTAGATTGAACACAAACATATCTTTTAGAAAGTTAACCAAATTTGATGGTAAAACTCATAGTGGTAGAAAGCCTACCACATCCTCTGGTAGTCTGTTCCAAATACCAATTGTTACTATTCCATGTACACAATCCCTACATTTTAAAAGAATATTTATAAATAACACAGAAAGAATTCTATGGTTATATTCTTGTATCTAAAACAGAATAAGATCTGTTTATTGGCAGTAAGAGCGCGTCTACCTATTAGCATACTAGACTTGAGGTTACAGGTCTGAGAAACTTCTTCACAGAGATAAATGAACACCTGAGAAAACATGGGCTTGTTAAAAAATGAAGGTGTATGGCTCTACTCTGTGGCCCCGTGCCAACAATATGAAAAAGCAACTCCCAACACCTGCACATGCACATACAGGTTTTGATTTTAGCAGATAAGTGAGGGTGCATGCCACCTATTAAAGTGCTGGAGAAAAGCTTTGATCCCATTGACATCTTATATATGTGTGCCATGTGTGTATATGTGTACCTATTATATATATTAAAAGGTATTTTAATCATTCATGTAGGAGCCTTTTTTAAGACACCATTTTGTTTCCTCAAGATTTTTGTGTTTATCACCTAGTGATACCTAGGATGACTGAGAAGTTGAGAAAGAGGAAAGGCCTATGGTTTGTAATTTTATATGCTTTATTGAGCAAAGCACCTGGAATGAAATGCTTGCTCTATCAAAATCAGTGCCAAAACTTCCACCCATTTCAGCACGGCCAGAATTTCAAACCCAAGTTAAAAGGTCAGCTTAGGTGCTGAAAGTTAAACATCTGCTTAAGTAGAAAAGAAAGTTTCCTCATTGTTGGCTCAGATGCACGGACAAGGCAAGTCAAGACACAGCAGATGAGGCTAAATAGCAGGGCAAAGATTTACTTGCCACTGTTAGAAGTATAGCTGTGATGAACAATGTCCAGGGCCTGAATATATGGTTATAAGAGATACCAGAGTCCTTACATTATTATTTTGGAAATATAAAGGCTGTTGTTAATTGAACCAATGGATCTGAAGATCATCATTACCTCCAGCAGACACTTCACCTCCAAAGCTCCTGACCTGCTGGAGCCCGGCTTCTTGGCTGTGACACAGGGCCAGCCAGTCCCAAGAGCTGCACTGGACTGTCTCCAGAGGCTCTCAATAAACTGACTGCTTTTGCACAGTGCCATATTAAGCAGACACTCCTTCTATTTTGGCTTCCCTTCTATGCTAAGAAGATGAGGGAGTAGGAGGGCAGAAGGTTTAGTTTTTACCAGTCTTGGAAAAACTGGCCTCTTTTTGCTCCTGCTACTAAATGCACCTAAAAGCTCAAAGCTCAGTTGAGCATAACTCACCCATTAATGGTGAGAGTCCTGGTCTCCACTGATCACCCTCAACCCAGGGACCAACTGAGTTCATTCCTTCAGTGAGGTATTACATCTGAAACCTTCTGTGTGCCTCCTTCTCCAGTGAGTTCCTGCCTGGAGCCTGCTATGGGAACAGGAACAGAGTAATTTCCCTGGGAACAACTCAGCCAAATGCCCCAGCTAGCGCCAGAGAATGGCAAAACTTTGCAATTCAGAAATGGCTCCTAGGCAATCTCTTTTATTTTCCTTTAAGTTTGGTGTCAATCTTCTACACTAAATTTCTAAAAGCCTCAGTCATTTAATTTTTAAGTGTCTCAAGCAGAAAGACTTCCTCATTGAATTTCCATGCTCTTATTTCCACCTCCTCCTTTTATTTCTTGTTCCCAAAGTGCTAATGCAACTCCTCAATTTCAAACAATCTGCTGGAACAGCAGAAAACCAGAATTCCTTGCCAAGGAAGCCTTAATGCTTAGGGTAAAAAGATAAATATTTTCTTCTTATTTTTTTCTCTGTAGTTAATTGCAGGGATTAACAAACCTTATCTACAAATAGATTTTTTTTTTTAAAAAAGGGCAAGAAAGAGTCAGCTTTTCCTGCATACCCTACTGATTCAGGTACGTAGGCTCTGATTCAGCCAGTGAAGCAAGTAAGCATGTGCTCCTCTGTAATTTTATCCCCTCATGCCCAGAAAACCCAGAATCATTAAAGTGGGAATATCCTGGATGAGGCTACGCCATTGGACAGACTCTAAAGGACACCCTTTGACCTGAACAGGCAACAATGATGGTTTCTTACCTCCTTCTTACCTCTGGCAGATGTCCTTTGCACAAGTAGTCACATAGAGAGGTACTCTGGGAAAGAGGACTTGGCATCTGTCTGCTGCCCTGCGTTTCAGGAGTTGGCTGGCCTTCTCCCTGTCTCTAGACTTACCCTTCATAATGAGTGCCCAATGACGCTGGTTCAAAAGTCAAACTCTACAGTTCTCCTTTCCAGAGACACTTGATAGTAGACAGAAATGAGGGTAATCAACTTCACAAAGTAGTAGTACAAGATCTCAACTCAGCAAAGCAGAAAATAGGTATAAATATTATCCTTCAAGATTCCTGACCATTTTCAAGCAGGTTTTGCTTAAGCTAGAGTTTTAGTCTCTTTCCCCTTCTGAACAGTACTTTCTTGCCAGACATCTGTGGCAAATCAAACCAAACTTCTTCCTCACTGACCAATGTCCTTATTTGACCCCATATTTAAAAGAAATCTCAGGTCCAAGACCTGAGACCAGCAATTTTTCCAGCCTCCTGAGTTCATCTTAAATTTCTTAAAATTCTCAGTATTTCAAACTATATTTTCCTGCTCCTATTAAAGGATTTTCCCATTCTTCAGTTTTGCTGCAAAAAACTGATGCCAGATGTGGCCATTCTGAAAAGCTCACAGCTGATGAAGTTCAGGAAGGTTTAAGTATTTCATGAGCTCCAGTGTGCGGAGATCATATGTTGTCCACGTCCTTTGTTGCAGCCACTCAACTTGCATTATTCAATTCAGAGGCTAAACACTGTTATTTCAGACATTTAAAATGACTCAGGACATGTTCTTAGGATGATGATCAGCAAATCTGCCCAGGTGATGCTAAGAGAGACTTCAGGAGGCAGTCTTAATGGTGAGAAGGACAAACCAACTTTAAGACCAGTCTAAAGATGGATCATTGGAAGAGTTGTCCATTTCTAGGAGAAAGAGTACAATTTCATGAAAAAAAGAACTTCCTTTTCTCTTAATTATACTTAGCCAAAATATCTAGATTACATCCAATGAGTTCTAACCTCATTAAAAGTCAGAACTGGGAAACAGTAGGAATTTCATAACTGATTTTTATGATCAGGTTTTTATTGCTTTTAAATGTGCTTGCTGCACTTCCATATTTTCGAGTTTGAAGAAAGACAGGGGAAGCACTGTCATCTGAAAGTGGTTAGACCTACTGTTTTCTTCCATTTGAAAGTTGACTTTTTCCCACAAAAGGACCATATAAGTCTCATTCAATATATATTCAAGATCAGCATATAATAGGAGCAAGACAGTGCATTTCAGAATTGGGATGTTAGACTTGGAATATCTCAGTATATAATTTCCTGTTCCATGCTTCTGAACTCGCACCTTTTTTAAAACAGGAAATCGAGGTACGTGAAAACAAAAGGCTACTTTGCCTTTTTGTTCTTTTAAAGCTACTGCATTTTTTTATACCTTTCAGTCATTTTTGTCTACAATTTCTTTAATTACCTCTGGAATTAATTGATTTTGTCACTTCTTATATTCTGTTAAATATGTGTTTTTCCCTTTGGATGAAACACAGTAGTTTCCTGTTAAGTTCCTATCTGCTTCTGATTTCCTAGGATGTGCAGTATGTCATCTTGTTTTTGAGGTTTTTGCCAGTGGGAAAAGTTTGTCTAGCTCAATTTTATCAGTCTTCTGCCTATGAGGAAAAGGATCAATTAGATCATCACAATGTCTTCCCTTCCCTAGTGAGAACAACCTTATTTTCCTCAACCACTGCTCATTATATAAATCTTTCTGTTTTGCAAGTGTTGTAGGTTTTAAATTTGATACAGAGATTTAGATCTTATCACAAAATCACATGGAAAATTTGGATTTGTAGATAGCAGCAAGTAGAACAACACTCAATTAAGCAGCAGCATGCCATTTTCTGGCAACAACTGGCAACTCTCACTCCCATAATAGAAGTACTAATTTTCACTCTCTTGAATTTCATGGAAATATCACAAAATTATTCTTGAGGTAAACACAATTGAACTATGATCGTATTGTAGTTTGAAAAGTAACACATTGAGTGGCAACAGAAGTTACCATGTTTATTGCCTGTGGCTTCCAGATTAAATTTGAACAGTCAATGTGATTTACAGCAAGTTTCCTAACCACATTTATTGATTTTTTTTTCCCTGGAAAACTAAGGCTCTAGCTTTAATAAAGTTCTCATCTTTATCAGTATATTTAAAAACTAAAAAAAAATTAATGAATATGCCAAAGGAAAAAGGATAGTTCCATGAGCCACATTTGCAATGAGCAAAACGCCATTCAGCATCTCTCTTTGAGAAAGACAAGGAAATCAGGAGAAGGAGACCTTGAAGAACTGGAAAAGAGACATACAGGATGAATTTTTCTACTCAGAAAGGATTTCTTTTTCTCTTCCACTGTCCAGCTGAAAAGAGAATATGTTTGGCTTCTTTTTCCATCAGTAATTATGATGTTTGTCTTGGTGTCTTGGCCCTGTTTAAGTACATCTTACACGGAGGGATGCGTTCTCCTTAGCTGCTTTCCAAGCTTGTAGGATACGAGCTGGCTGGTACAAAAGCTGTGTAGCTGCATTAAGCTGGCACTGATCCCAGGCTCGTCAACCCCGCTGTTTGCACTTCCCAAGTGTGTTAAGTTTCTACTAATATTCTGCAGAAAGAGACTGCTAGCAGAAATATTTGCTGATACAGCTTTCAGAAATGGCCACTGTGCTATTGAACATTAATTATGTACTCACAAGTATTTCCAACAGCACTTGCATACCATCCCCACATTCCCCGCCAAAAAGGATGGACTGTGTAACCTCTTTATCATGGACTGTGCAGGATCTAATGATGACCAAATTGAGAATGTATGTGTATATGTATTTTAAATAACCAATATATTTGATCAGATAAGCTGTCCAGTAAGTTCATGACACAGTAATGTTTCTCATGTAACTTCATGTACTTTGTCTGGGACAATAGCAACAAGAAGAGATAAGAAGCTAGAAAATGTCAGAACTATGAATGGGTTTCTGGAGATCAATACTATTACAATTTTCTTATGTGGGATTCATTCTCTATTGACGTATTCCATACATGTACTACCATGGGTATTATTTTTATCTACCATGATGCCATCCACAAACTGAAATCAGCTGATGTATTTCCTCTTTTCTAACTTTATTTGACTATGGTTAAAGGATTTTCTCTTGTGTGAATGTTTCCTTACTTTTCTAAGGCTGTCTGTTATACTTCTGAAATATTCTGGTTTGTAATGTCCACGTGCTCTCAGATGGACTTTAAAAACAGAATAGCAATAGCCACTTTGCAAACTGCATGTACTTTCCTCAAGATAAGCAACAGTGAGTGTAGAATTACAATTCTTTTAAAGCTTTTGTAGTGTACAAATAGTGCACTGGGGGAACACAAAGATCCCCATTCACATTTATTGCCTTCTCTATGTCATTTCTCACTTACCAGCACACTTCTTGGTGCATTTTGACAAGCTCTGTGGATTTAAGAATTTTTAGAAATTCATTCATCTGCAAAGTAGTAGTTTATCTTTTATTTTCATTCTCTCAATTTGAATTTTCATTAATCTCTCTCATTTTTCTCGGTTAATGCTTATATTCAGAGGCACAAATGCCAGGGTTTGTTTGATGAGTTAAATAGTCTCACTGCATGACAGATCTGTTTGATGAAAGTCACCTTCCTTCCTGCCCATGCAATACTTTTCCATATTCAGGAAGCATTTTTTAAGAGGAGACAGCACTGAGGTAATTCTGCCCCTACTTAAATCCCGTGACACCCATATCCGAAACTTAATACATGTAGACCTGAAAATAAGAGCTCTTTAAAAGCCTTGGAGTTAAGAATTAAACACAGGCAGCATTTAGCCCTTTTGCTTGTTTTTTTGTCCTTCTCCTACCAGATACAGCAGGCAATTCTCTTCTCTTTGAGCAATGAAGTGAATGATATAGCACTAGAAATATGCATAACACTTTTCACTTTTTTTTTCTTTTGTGAGAAAACAGACAGTAACCCTGACACATATGAATAGAAAGCTGTAATTTTGACCTGCATAGAGAATAGCCTGCCAGATAGTTGTGATACAAATATCAAGGAAGAATGAGAAAAGACAGATATGCATGAAATCCTGGCTCCACTGAAGCGGATGGGAATTTTGCCATTGATTTGAATGGAGCCAGGATTTCATTGCGAAAGCATCGTTCAGCTGTAAAAGTTGTCACTTTTAAGTCTGTACACCCTCATGCAATCAGTCCCAAACTCCTGATGAAAAGATTTGCAATTTTTCATATTGCCCAAATATTTTTTTTAACAGCTGACCCTTTCTCTTACTTAAACACAACCTCCTTCTCCAAGACATGCATTGAATGCTTTTGTTGATTTTAATATGACTTTTCCCACATTCCAGCAAAGCCTACTCGAGCTATTTGCTTCCACTCAATTCCTCTTCTTGGTCTTTTCACTTCTGTTAAAATCACTGTGGATGCAACTGGAACTAACTGAAAATAATACAGAACCTGGTTTGGACTGTGGCACCTACTGGCTTCCTGACAGCAGCCGTACTTAATCATTTTGTCTGCTTTTGTTCTCGGTGATACATTTAGATAAACTGCTTATCTGCTGCTGTTATCTTCATTATGCCAAACACTTATGTTACAAGCGTAGGGGTGGATGTTTGGGGAACTTTCATGCGGTTGTTTCATTGGGGAAACTTCTTGCGTGCTATCTATATGGTCTGCACATCTGCCTGCCCTCATGCCTGACTTTTGGAGAGGTACCAATGCAGTTCCAACGGGAGAAAGAAGAAAATCGAGGGCAAGTATTTTATATTATGCTTAATATAAAATAGTCACTGACGTAACTTGCAATAGTGGAACACCATGTGACTTACATAAACAATTACAGTGACTTCACAGAAGACAATGTTATTCCATTATTTAGGACTGGATATTATCTAATAAAAAATAAATAAATCACCGAAACCAAGCAAAAATACCCTTAGACAAAATAGCAAACATACAAGCAAAATATTAGCACGGTGGCAGTGAAGAGAGCTTGACCCTGGGTAGACACTGTGGGTCAGACAGCACGTGGGGCAGTTGGTAGGACCGAAGTGAGCAGTGCCCTCACCAGCTGACAGCTACTGCTCTCCCTGCGGGACCTGAGGGGGCTTCCCTTTGGATGCCTGACAAGGAAAACTCTCCTCCACAGAAAGATTTATATGAAAATGATTTGCCCCACTCTGCCACTGAGCCAGCACATAGTAGAGGAGCAAGTTGACTACCTGAAATGAGGAAGAAAGTGAAACATTTGAGCGATATGTTTCCCGCAGGCAGAAGAGATATGGTGGCTTTTAAACAGCTGCAGCAACCAGCACCAAGGCAACAGCCAGGCTCTGCTTAATGCACCAAAGGGAGCTTTCTGGACATTCTCCGCCCCAGCACCTTTATTCAAACCCAGCAGCAGCAGTCAGATTTTGGCCCTAACTGAATTTCTAGGATGTGCACTGTATTTTGCTGCGCCTTAACACCATGGCAGTAGTTCAACCAAGCAAAGCCTTGCAGGACCCCAACTCCTAATGAACGCTGAGGAGCACCCTTGCACAGATGTCAGAAAGTTTGTGGCACCCACCACGTTCTGTTTAGTACGTGGGGCGAGGAGAAACAGAGAGGGCGAAGGGCTCCTCCCGCCGCTCCAGCAGGCTCTGCCCAAGCTGCTCCGGGACGAGGGAATGTGGCTATTTACCAGCCTGATGCCGTGGCTGAAAGCTGAAGGCGGATTTGCCAGTGAGACAATCCAAGGGAAACCTGTGAAAATATGCTTCCTAGCTATATCCAAGAGAAACCTATCCTGAGAACAAGTCACGTGAGTTTAATAAACACATCCTTAAAATAGTTAGCGCTTTTACTGTAAATCTTCCCCTGATGGAAGTCTCATTGGGGATACACCTACAGCTGTCAGATTTGACATATAAAATCAAGTTAATCTGCTTCAAATTAAATTTGAGGAGAAAGAGGGTAAAAATTAAACACAATTGGTTTAGAATGAAATGGCTACTTTGTAGTTCTTGACCCTTTTATTTATAGTAAATATTTGGCTTGCCTTGGAGTAATTTTTATTTTGAATGTCTGTAATTAATGACATGGTTCATTAGTTGCAGGGAAGCTAATGCAGCTCTGCTATACAGTAGTTCACATAATTGTGGGAGGTAACTCATTCCACATGCTCGAACATTGTAATTTCAAAATATTTTCCTAATAGTTCTCAAATAGAAATATTTCTAAGTGTACATCGAAAACTGCCTATATCCAAGTAACATTAACAGAATATAGTTTAAGCATAACATACCAAGAAGTATTATTTTTGGCTGTAACTTAATTGATATCACATGCTGTTGCTATTTTATATATTCTTTTCCTTTTTGCCTTAACTTTTATTATTTTATACGGGCACAGGTATTACCTGAGGGTGACTTTGCATAACAAGATGTAGGTGTATACTGAGTACTGCAATTATAGTCATTTAGTTTTCTTGTTTCAAGCTGCAACAAATATATGAAGCAGTTAAAGAAACTAATCTAGCAAGTATTTCCCCTTACACTTCACAGAATAAACATAATTTTAACATGGCATTTAAAAAATCAGTTTAGGCAGGAGAGTGAAGCAAAAGCTCTAGAATAGAATTGCATCTGGAAAAAATGAAGACAGTGAATACTTCTAAAAATCTCGCTTTAATGTAGAGGTGTTGGACTTTAAGTATTTCAGCTCTCTTGTCCCTCTAACCTGTAAGATCTTCAGAAGCCTGATAAATTGCAATCCATATCCCAGTGGCTGGGTAGGTCCTTGCCCAATCTTTAGGATGAATCAGACACTCATCTTCCATCTAATAAAACTCTTTATATCTGTGGCCATTTAAGATGGCCTCATCAGTCAATGGCAAGATCATCAATACTGCATGCCCAAGCTAAAATGCAATTAAGAAATCCCAATAGTAAATCAGGCAGAGGAGATTATTCCTGTTTCATCCTGCAGTTATTTAATGGGGGGTCTGAGGGGAGAGTAGATATGGCACAGTTAAGAATGTGAAATATTTACCTGTGTTTGCTCTCAACACCATTCCATAGACGTGATCATGGAGCTGCAATAATACTGATGTGGTGACAGTGGGTATTACTTGTTTCAGAGGTACATAAGAGGGACATGCTATGCATTTGTTTTTAAAGCAACACTTTTTAAAGTCTTTTAGGATATACTTCCAAGTAGTGGCTGTCTAGCTACTGAACCAGAGGATTTGCTTTAACCCTGCTAATTAAATAAAATCATTATGTGACTCGGCTTAAGCTGGAGTCTTCCCTGATCATGCGAGAAATGCATTAACAGCCCTAATTGACTCAAGATCAGTTATCAATGCTTGCCAGACATCGAATACTTAAAATTTATGTAAGTAACCAAACCTGAACTCCACAGTTCAGGTTCAGGTCTAAATCTCATTAGGAGCTTATCCACTGGTCTGAATGACATTTGGTTCAACACACTTTCTGGCTAATGGCAAGAGTGTGTTAAGTGACTCCTCACCCCAGGTGTGTCCCTGGTATATCCTGACTCCAGAGCTGGGGAACAACCTGGTCTCCTTGGGACAGAGCTGAGGCACATGATGTGGGCAGGGATCAGGACATTTGTTGAGATTTCACGGTCTGGGCAATTGGGGGACCAAGACAAAGATTGGTGCCTCAGGGGTTATCTGTCCCACCACGTACAGGTGGCCTCTGGAAGTAAAAGCAAAGTTACAGACCTGCAAAAGCACCAGTAAGTTTAAATACTTTAAATACACATTTTACATATGCAGGTGCAAATTTGATTTCATTCTGGAAAACTTAAAAGTGCTAAATTAAAATGGCTTATTATGATAAACGGGTGTATTATGTAGGCAATGCCATTTTTCAGGAAAAAGGGCTGGGATAAGAACTATGAAGAAGTAAGAAGTGTTTGTCCACTTGAGGAAAAAAAAACCATTCCGTTATTTCATTATTTTCAGGTTTGAGCTACATGTCAACAAGACTGAATTGTCTTACTTAATTCTGAAGATTTGTAGTGATCTTTCCTGTGGAGCCCTGTTTCTACTTACTTGTTTGCACATTCCTATTATATTCTACCTAAAATATTTTTGGCATCTTTTTCACATTGAGATTTTATTTCAGTAAGTTTTCATAGCTAAATTAAATTCTGCAAAAGAGAAAAATATTTATATCTGAAATAGCCATATGCACAAAAAAGTCGGTAATACTTGCTATACAAATCTCATAAATTAGAAAATTAGCTAAAATAATTTTATTTGGATAAAATCGGAACTGTTATATATAAATATTTTTTTCTACATTGGTGTAGAGTACAAATTTCTTTTCAAGGGCATTTTGAGACAAGTGTAACTAAGACAAATGCTAAAATTAATATCACTTTTTATAGTAGCAAAATAATGATATTTAAATTAGAAAATAACAAGGTAAAGTAAATTATTGAAATGGTCATTATTGAGAGCCTCCTCTCCAAAAGCTCGTTTCCAAGATTAGCTGTGTGATAAGAATTACTACTATTATTATTATTTTTTATAGAAACATTTCTATTATATAAAAAAATAGAAAGATAGTCCCCAGCCAAAGCTTATCTGGCACTATGAAGTAACAGAGAAGTTTTTAAAAAATGAATACTCAAAGCTGCACATGTTGCCTGGGTTTTGCCATCACCGTTTGCGTGACAAGGGAGGGTGTTAATTGCATATCCTGGGAAATGACCAAAATTTACCCCTGCACCAGCTAAGCAATAAAAACCATAATTCACAGGATATGTTCAGGTACTTTTTAAAAGTCACTTTGGCTTATTTTAGAGTACACAGAATAGCATTCAACACCATATGAAAAACCCAGTCTGAGATGCAGTTATGTGACTAGTTCTAGTCAATATTAGTAAATCAGACAGGTTTGAAGCAAAACAATTCTAATTATATCACTTGAAATAATACAATATATTAGTTATAAAATCTTATTTATAAAGAGTTTCCACATTGATTCAGTATACTACTCCTACACAGCTTGTGAACCACAATCCTTTTTCTCTTTTTCATGTTTTCAGTATAATCCATCTATCTCATATTTTAAGTAATAACAATTTGTATTTCAAACAGACCTAGTGCAGTTAATTCATAGAGAACTCTGGCAAGTCATATCCACAAATATATTTTACACTATGAATTTGTCTTCAGAAACTATTTCAGAATGTCTAACAGCAACATCAACAGGCACAAAAAGCTATTTTGTGTGCGCTTATATTAGCACTTCTTCAAGGATCAGTTATGTACCTGTTGAAGAGACTCCACGACTTGCTCAGCTGGGCTTCACGCTGTGAAGCTGCAGAGGAACCCGTGATATGGATGGACCTGAACTGGAAGTTCTGCTGCAGAAGCCGCAGTAAAGTACTGGAGCTGTTGATGGGTGACCTGCCCAAGCGATGGAGGTAAACCTTGCCCAGGGTTAAACTCCTGACTTTATCTCTCTGTTGGGATGTCAGGTTCTCTGCACCAACCATGTCACGTTACAGACTTTCTCCTGCTGAGCACACGGTTTGCTAATGTAGATGCAGTGTATATTTTTCAAACGCAAATAATGTAGTTTACCAATTACCAGTGACCTGTTTTCAGAAAGTCACACATTTCAGCTTCTACAATGCTTGGTAAATGGAGTACTTGATTCAGTAGGACACATTTTTTTGCCATTACAATGTAATTTATTTGTCCTGTGTTTGCCAGAAAATATTTTTAGGTATTCAAAATACTAGTATTCACCAAAAAGATTATAAAAAAACCCCAAACTCCCTGAAAAAAATGGAGATGGAAAGACAGTATTAACAACGAAGAAAAGAGAGGTATAGCTAGATTATGCTTAATTCACCATGATTTGTGGTTGCAGCCAAACCCCTTTGGTATCAGAAAGGCAAGTTGTTCTACTTATGTCAGTTTGGTTTGGATTGCGACTTTTATTACTTAGAAGGGGAGTGCTAAACCGTGGTGTTTCCTAACTCGTTTAAATCAAAGGGGTTTTACTGCTTCTCATGTTTGGTTGGGTGGTGCTGAAGTTAATGGAACTTTGTCCTTGGGTTCCATGTGAGATGATTCAATGGTTGCCATTAAAAACGTCAATATAAACCCACAGATACTTCATAAGTATTAATGGGGATTTGGGACTTCTATCTTAGGTCATATAAAAAATAATATCTGAAATTCAGAGATAGCACTGTTTAACTCTTGGGAAAAGATTTTATTTTATTTTTCCTAATGGAAGTCACCGTGTAGGACATCCAAAAAGTTGTCGTCTTCTTATCCATATTTATGAAGGAAATTCTCCATTTTAAAGTTCCTGGTAGAATCTAACCATTTGAGCTAATTTTAATTTCAGAATGGATTAGGCCTGAAAACTCAGACGGCTATACCAAGAGAACAGACTTCCTTGTATTTTCCCCACACATTCCCAATTTTGGATGTATTGAACATAAAGCAAGACAGTCAGACAGTTTACTTATAGCAGAGACATTGCCAAGTTTATAGAAACAACCTTTATCAAAAGTTTTTTTGTCCATTACATTTCTCTTCCAGATACATTTTGAATTTTCATTTCTTTTCATATTCCCTTAGATACTTTGTTGATTTTTCTGCCTTGGCAACATAGTCTATCATTATATCTTGTTTTAAAATGTGTTGAGTGATTAGAGAGGAGTCAGCGCAAAAATAGCAACAGCCCTGACTGCCTGCGCCTGACCGAAAATACCCAACTCTGTGCCTTCAGACACATTGAGCTGGGGATGTCGGTTCAGAATTAGGCTCACCAGAAGAGCTGTATAACAATGGTAACATATTAGCCAAATTGTCTGTCATATTAGCCAACATACCTGTCTAACATATTAGCCAAATTCTGTCTCTCCTTATTCTTTTCTCTTGGGACAAAAAATTGTCTCTTTACTTACCCTGAGTGAACCACAGGGCACAAGTTCAGGTCTTTCTTCTATTCTCTTCCTCTAAGACTCTATTCTCATTTAAAAAAATAAATAAAATAAAAAAGCTCTTTTAACTAACTTCGTATCATACGTATTTCCTTGAGACACATGTATCTGACACCCTTCTTCTAGTTTTGTTTTTGATTTTGCAGAGATGACACATTTCAGTTTTTCGCAGAGTGACCCATCATCTAGAGACTTGCTCTCACTCTTAAACCCTCATCATAAGAATTAATAAACAGCTGGTAATCTACACTCCAGTGCTGCTTTCACAATTTGAATTGCTTCATGGCCTTTCCCTTAAAAATAAAAAAATCACATTTGGGCTTTTCCCACCAAAGCCACTGTGAAATACAGGGGGCATTTATTTCATGTGTGCAAAAGCATAAATCATAACTTCATTCCCATCCTCATGCCCCCAATCTACTTCTTTTTCTGCCTTGAAATGTATTTGCTGATTAAGTTTGTTTTATTCATCATTTTGTGTCCGTTTCCCATAATGGAATTCCTGTCATGGTCTTTCGACAGATTTTCAGGATAAAAGTAAACCAACTACCATATTTTCTTGTGGACGAAGCTTTGTGTCTTGGCCAAAAGCCATTTATAGAAGGAATACATCAGTTGGAGGCCTTCCTCTCCAGTCTAAATGAGAAATTGCTCCTTATGTTGTCTTTCATCTTTTAAATATGTTCCGATCTGATCTGAGCAGCTGTCTATGTTAGATTTATTCCTCTGCTTGTTCACTGATGTTCTCATCTATGCTAATCAGTCTTCCTTTGTACATCTTGAGCATTATCTTTCTAATCAAGTTTATTTTCGGAGCCCATTTCTTGGCTTTCATGGTCCAGTTCCTCCATTAATTCTTGTAGATTAAGTTTTTAGACCAGCATGATATCTGACAATCTGATTTACCTTTTTTTTTTCTTTTAATGATGGGTGTTCACTTCCCTCATTCTAGACATTCCTTTTACAGAATTGCTGTAGAATATTTGCAAACAGCTTTAAAACAGTAATATCACATTATTTCATTTCTCTCTTCTCCCCCCCTATAAATACACACACACACATATATAAATAATCCTACACAATTTAAACATGTGGTGGATGTTTCACATTACTGTGTGCTTCCTGGAGACACAAAACAGTGTAACATTTTTATGTGCTTAAGTTTTTCAAAGCTCTGACTTGAGTTTTTCTCCAGCAGAACAGCTATGTTCATGAATGCCATACAGCATAATAGTTAAGTCTATACTTGTTCTCCAGTAACTCATTAATCATTCGAGTATTATCCGCTACAAAGCACCCAGAACAAAAGCCCGTCTGTTTCCATTGTTTAACCAGTCACTCCAGTGTGGCCATTCCTGCAGGAAGTATCTTTACATGTTTCGCTTCTGAAAGGACCCAACCCCACTGAGTTTAACAGCTTCTGGTCTGAGGAATCGTTGAAACGGTCTGGAGGCCACCACAACTTCCAGCGTTAGTGTTTCGTTTTGCTAACTGATTCGTTGCTGGTTCTGCTTCATCTTTGGGATTGCAGAAACTACCTGTAATGATTACACACGGAAAGTCACTAAGACACCAAAGGGACGCCCCCCAAAGCAGCAGTCAACTACTTCATTGGCTCAACTGCAGGGCTGAGGGTGGTTAAATAACCATTCCTCCTTGTGTCTCACACAAAGCTGAAAGAACTTCAACTAAAGAATCAAGGCATTGGCTTGTCTTGCTTCATCCTCCTCCCAGCACCATTTGTCCCAGAGAAATACTCTTCCCTCTTATTGATTCATTCTCTCCCAGGCAGAATTTCTGTAGGATTTCAGGCAAGGGAGAGGGCAGGAAAGCGCCAGAGCAGGTAACTCTGTGCTGCACATCGCCTCAGCTCCACACCCAGGTGACCTCTTCTCGCAGTGGGATCAAAGATTTTCCTACTAAGGGGATACAGGCTGTAGCGTGGTGAGCTTACACCTTCTTCCCACAGTGCTGAATCCGCATTCCCAGAGCTCCCAGGTGCTGAGGACAGGCTGTACCTGCAGCGTAGCTCTGAGGCAGCGTCACTGTGACCATGTGATGGCACGGGCACGGTGAGCAGCTCTGCTCAGGCCACCATTTACTGCCTTCTCCATACTTCTGTCTCCATTCAGGCACTCTGCCTCTTTCCCTAGATGCTTTAATTCGATGGAAATTGTGAGGGAAATTTGTCTCCATGCCCAAGACCCACAGAGGTCCCATAAACCATTTCAATTTTATTACCTAATCCTGATTATTGAGTGTTTTGCCACTTACCTATAGTTTGCCAGGGGTTTGCTCCAAGAGCAAGGCTTAAATAGTGCATCAGGCCTTGGAATGGAAATTAGCTCCGCTCTTTAAGGAAAGTCTTGACTGCTGCCACTAATGCCTGTCACTCCCCTGACATAAATGTGCATTTCATCAAAAATTCTCATCTTCTAGCAAAGAGCACGCAAGCCACTGCTTTTATGAGTACTGAACTACACAGCACTGTAACAGAGACCGCCAAAGTATCTTTAAAAAAAAAAAAAAAAAAGTGAACAGGCTTTGTAAAACCCAAGTGGCAGCTACAAGTCAAACACAGTGGGTGGCTTTCACCTATCCTCCTCTAAAGCCACAACAGGATTTATGGCAGATTCCCTTAGTGGTTGCAGCTCAAGGTGCTGTTCTTCACTTTCACAGTCTGGGAGCTGCGTGCCTTGACGTTACCAGCCTGTGTTTCCCTTTGATCTGCAATTTAAGACCAGGGAGGGTGTACAAATCACGGGGGTGCCTGTCTGAGCCGACGAGGGGAAAGCACACCCAGCACCAGCACTCTGTTTCCTACCCGAACCAATAGGGCCATGGCCAAAGCCTGGTCCATGCTCACTTGTTTCCCTTAAGGAGAAAGCAGAGTGCTATTTTGATAGAGGGATACTGATTTAGAAGGGGACTTTGTTTGCCTCCATTGAACAACATGGGGCAAACAGATGTTAATGCTGAAGTTCCATTGTATTTTATTGAGGGCTTGCCTTGATAGTGTACAATTACACACATGTGAAAAATAAATAAAACCACATAAGCACACGTCTGTTACAGCTCAGGCCAGTTAGTGTCAGGTCCCTTGTTTATTTTTTTAATTGAGGATGCTTAGGCATTTAATAGTTTAAGACAGAAAAAGGTCCCTCTGTTGGCTTGTGTTCAGGTTCATTCGTATTCAAATCCACATTTTGGAACAAAGAAACCAAAATGAGCACATATTGAAGTCAAACGATGCATCAGTCACCGAGCATGGCTCTGGAACATATTGTGCGTATAATCTCACAGAACTGGGTTTGTGAAGCACTGTGCTTCGAGGGGGTAAAGTCCCTTGCTAAGTTAGGCTCTGCTCCAGCAGACATTTATGCACATGCATAATTTTTAGCGAAAAAGCTCTTCTACCAAAGCTGATGGAGCTGTGCATGAATCTGAACAAACCTCCTAATTTAGTACATGTTGGATCAGGGCCACTGACTGTGATACTGCAATATAAAGGGGAAAACTTAATGAACGGAAACAACATTTTCTTTTAGGAAAGTGTCTCATTCTTCATCTACATTTCCCAATGGTAATAATCAGACATCTGAATTATATTTTCTTATTCAAACATTCTGCTATTTATATATACTTAAAATTTTATGTAGTTTCACAGCTCTCAAGTTAAAAAAGAAAAAGAACAGGTAGTCAACAAAAAGATAACATTTCTCATTCTGATAAACATTTTGACATATTGTCATATTGACATATTTTGACAAAATTCAAAATTAGACACTGTAAGTGGAACAGAAATTGTTCATTTTGTTTCATAATGTCAGTTAAAAGTAAGCGTTTTTGGATTTTACTGTTTCTTTTTTTTTCTTAAGAAAAAAATGCTGTTTTTTTTTCCCCTAAGGAAAAAATATTTTCCCTGGAAAGAAAAAGGTTACAACAAAACCATACTAAAACTTTGTGTCCAAAAATGTTGACCACAACTTAATAAAATTCAACAGCTACCCATATTGTACAACTGCCATCACTTACTCCTCTGGCATGCAGTCTTTCCTTTTTCTATTGTGTCTTTTATCTGTGATGCGCATAAATGATTTTTTAAGAAGTAATACGTGTAGCAATTGCTGTAACATGAGCATATTTAATATTTTGTGACATTTAAAAGGACTACAACAGTTTCTTAGAGAGGTACTGTAATTGTTTTTCAGAATTAAACAGGAAATAAAAAACCAAAGTGTACAGTGCATTATACATAATCAGCCAACCATCAAAATGACCAAAGAAGTTCAGGATTCAGCCTGTGTTAAACAAGCTAAGGAAGTGGCATAAATTAACTAAGCTTCTGTATTTTATTTTCATTTCAAATGATATTACTAGAGCTTGGGAAAAAACCAGCCTGGCAGTACACACTTCTCTAAGAAGCTCTTCAAGCTTTAGAGCCTGGGGAGAACTTCATTAAAGCCATTCACTATTGCTTTTACATATGCCTCTGACACTGGTTCAAGAAGTTCTGCCTCTCTGTGCCAAAATATTAAGCATGCATTTTTAAATGAACAGTATAAAACATAAGAATTGGAAGTTATATAGCACATCTCACCCCAAAGGATCCTGAAGCACTTTACTATCAGACTAACTCCACGATTGTGTCACGGCAGCCAAATTTCTCTTACCTTCAGCTGGAGATTTGCCTGCGCAAAGGCAGATAGAATTAGGCCCCACAATCAAGTGAGGAAAGATGAAAGTATGAGAAAGTAACTAAAGTCGTAGATGGAGAACGAAACAAAGTGCATTTCTCCCTGCAGAACACCACGGTGTATCACCTGCAGCTCTGCCAGCAGGGGAGAAGTTCTCAGTGTAGAAATGATACGCTGATACTTATTATCAACTACCAGACATTTCTCATTTCAAGCATTATTGAGAAAAGCAACAGAGTTGAATTAAAGCGTTAGCATCAATCTCTGTAAATCATCAGCTGTGCCCGTCTTCTCTCTTTGAATCAGCAGAAGATGTACACCGGATTTACCAGCTCTAGATGTTGCTACAGTTTTTCTCCGATTTCCCCAATTCATTACTTACTGTCTGCAGCACTGGCTGAATTGTGATTAGAAGTCCTTCCCTTCTGAACGTGTCCAACAAGTTAGAGGATTTCTTCACTTTTTGGGTCTCTTTTTCTGAGAGCTGCAAAGCTCTCTTGATATTTTACACTATTTTCAGTGGCCAAAATCTAATATCAGAAAGCTAGAGTTCCAAAAATATAACATGTCCCCAGGCCATTTTCCCATGCTTAGTAGAATGCTTATTTCTGAACACAGATTGATTTGTAACTATGAAAAAAATCAAAGGATGTTCCCATAACAGCTAGCTCTCTAAGTGTATATAATTTCTATATACAGTTTATTAGACTATTCTACCTACAACTGAAATATAACCAATTCTGAGGTCAAAGGATATCAGTGCCTCTGACAGTGCATGTTTAAATATTTATAGAAATTGTCACAAAGAATAAGCACTTACTCAAAATCTTTCTGTACCTTTTAAACTACCCAGACAAGATTTAAATATCCACATCTTTTCTTAACAGCCATCAGGATTAAGCCTGTGCAAAACTCCCTACCTTCTATCCCTTGCAGAACTCCAATTTCCATCACAAGCTCCAAAATTCATAGAAAAGGATGCGTTTTGCAATATGCCCTCAGAATCAGCACACTAAAGCTTTTCCAGTAAGGAAAAGGATTAAAAATTAACAAAGGATTTATAGACACCTACCTCCTTTCTTCAGAGTGAAAGGGGATGCTTTTGCTCATTTTACCTTTAAAATTTTGGTACTGGAAAGTCATTCTCTTACATAGAATAATCCAGAGCTTTTTGGAGCTTTCTAAATCAAACCTAGTGTCTTAAATTCAGTCTGGGAGCTAATACCTGTAGATGAAAAAGCATCAGGACTTTGTATTCTTACATCATCATCTATTAGGTAGGCGACAGCCTTCTTTATCAGTCTACTCTCCTGGAGTTATGGACTAATCCAAGGTGCACTGCAGCAGCCTCAGCTGGAAGTGGCAAAGGCTCCTGGTCCACATCAGAAAGAAAAAGTTAAGCTCTTTGCCAGGCACAAATCTGACCCAAAGAAGAATCCTGGCCAAGCACCCTTAAAAAAGGTGGGAAACACCAGACTGGCCACATCATCTCTTTCAGTTGTATTTGGAACAGGCTTCAGCTTGTAAAGGTCCCCCTGTGGCCTCAGACTTACCCCACACTGAACTAGGCACAAAATGCTGCTGGCTGAATTGGACACGGCGTTGCTTTAAAGCTGGGTGGCACTGGCCAACTGAAAATCTTTCAGGCTATACCTCCTAATTAGGGGCTTCTCTACACTGGCAAATTTACCAGCATAGTTATAGTGGCTTAATTATAACTGTTATAATTGGGATATAAATATAACTCTCTACTTGGACATTCACATAAGGACTATGAGTGCTTATCTCTGGTTTAGCTTATGTCACTTTGAAAGCTGTTTAAGGAGAAAAAGATATCTTTATTCCATCCTAAATATATCTAAAGGAGGAGTTATACTGGCCAGACTAGTGTAATTATAACTGGTATAATTATACCAGTATAACCAAGCCAACAAATGTTCCCCTGCAGACAGTCCTTCCTAGGAGACTCGTGTACATGTTAAGAGCATGAGAAAGCAGAAGAAAGCCTCTGGAGAATCACCTGACAGTTTCCTTGAGCGAGAAGTGCCCTTCGTCCCTTAACTGAGATTGTGCAGCCGGGGATGGAGACTGTCAATTGAGATAATGTTTATAATGACGGTGGGTGACATGTGTAGAACCAGCTAAAAATACTTTGACCTCACAATTTTATTCATGCAAGGTGTCAGCATTCAATAATCAGAATTAATCGAGAACTCTACTCACTTCTTAGTAAATAGTGAAGAATTCTCAGAGCAGGGAAGCACGCCAGATGCTCAGTGCTCCTTGAGAGACTCTCATGCAAAAATGTAAGCTTATATGGTGTACTTAGGAAGCAGCTCTAATATTCTAATTGCTCTAATTAGGAAGTATATACAGTGTGAATCCAGCATCTCTATTATTTGTTTCTTTTACTAAAAGGTTCCTGACATGTAAGATTCTTATGTACAGACATGGCCCTCCATATGCAATTAATGCTGGTCTTCATATCAAGAGAGGTGCATAGAATATGGAATCTTTTTGCATTCATGGAACATTTAAAAAGTTGTTAGAATATTCGTTCAAACTTTTACATAAACATGTTTAAACTAACATTTCACTGGGCATGATGCGTTATTTTTCCTAACTAAAAATAATAAAAAATAATAGTAATAGTTCTAATTGAATTCTGAAAAATAAGCATTTGTCTTCATAACAAACTGATCAACACTAGAAATATGCAATAACTTGTAAGACTTCCACGAGAAATAAAAATATATTAGGATATCATTTGCTGCCAATTAGTTAGACAGCGTTAGCTCCTTGTTTCTTTTTATCCCATTGGACCAAATAGATCTCACCTGGTAGAGAGCTGCCTTCTATAAACAGAAAATAAGCTACACTATGTTTTCTGCTCAAAAGCCATTTCCTTACATTTGCATAATCCCAGTTGCTTTTGATTGCTAACATTTAAGAATTCCAACTTAAAGCAAATGAATTTCAACCAGGCAGAAACCAGTTCCACTTGGAACAGTGATACAGAGCCCATGGCATGGGTGAAGATAGAATGACATATTGCTAACTTTGGAAATCCAGGAAATCATCTCCTGAAAACTCAGGAAGATTTACGCATTTCTAATCCAATCATAATTCACTTCCACAAAACATGGAATGAAATCCACAGAGAATCATCCAGGGAAATTCTTTGAGCAGACATATGGGGAAATTCCTCAGTAAAGGTAAAAGGTCATACATTAACCTGAGACAACTGAATAAAAAAAAAGAATAATCATGGTCTCCAATCCTTATAAGAATGGTCATTTTCAGAGAAGGTGAAAGAAAAGAGGGGAAATATAGCAGCACTAGGGATATAAATAGCATTTTTTCTTGCAATTGTGTTAACCAATAGGTTAGATTCACTGCAGTTGAAGGAGTTAGCAGAGGACTGAGCTTGAGATCTTAAGATGAGCCAGGAGGCTAAACACATGATTTAAAACTATGCTAAGAAAAACAAACTCTAAGTTGCAGAATCCCAGAAACAGAGAGGTTCCAGTCCTACATTCAGTGGCAACCTCAAACACCCACTGCTTGCAGTGGAATAGAGTCAGGTTCATATGTACTTTTTTGTTCCTACTGAAATTGCTCTTAATAGGTGTAGGTGTCATTAGCCCTTTCCAATACAGCTTCCAGCAAACTCACTGGCAACAGAAGGAAAACCAGATAAAACCGATGTCTTTTCATTCTCTGAAACTAAAGGAAAGATGAATTGACAGGTAAATCTTAAAGTACTATACTCTATATTGCATTTAAGAACATAATTTTAAAGTGCACCATGGAATTAAATTACTTTTGAATGGTCCTGCCAAGCCACTTAAAGTAGGGGCACAAGTGCTAAAAAGCACATTATGTGAACATATAAATAGAAACTGAACTTAATTCTCTCCAACAAACCCTTGAAAAGTATCAAGTGAAAGCAAACAGAACTGGAAAGAATGCTACTCAATAGATGTTCTTTCCTAATTCTGCGCCCCCCCCCAGCCCATATATTAGACACTTTAGAGGCAGTCCATGTAGGGAGGACAGATGGAACAGAGTGTAGGGAGCCTTCTAGTGCAGCACATGGACAGAGGGAATGCTGCCCCACTCTTCAAATTCATTGGGGAGGAAAAGGAGACAAGGATTTACATTCTCTGTTGAAGACTGGAGCAGGAGATTGCGAAAGAGTTATGCTGTCACTTGAGAAGCCAGCTTGAAATATATGTGGCCGATAATATTTCATGAATTATTGCACTCCAGTGCATAGGTATAGACTAGGTTAAGAGGGTGTAATCAGAACCAGAATGTAAGGATGTTCTAGGATGACATGTTGCTTATCAATATCTGCATAAATAAGGTCTTTATAATATAATTTTTTTCCAGAACTATAATGTATTCAAATATAGATACATATACAGATACATACACACACACACATATCCTTAATAGTACTGTGAAACTGATCTTTCTGGTTCTCATGGTAGCAGACTATATGTAAAACTCCAAAAAGATCTTTACCTTCTTAGATCTGATGTAGGGTTTCCTTGTTGTTGGGTGTTTTAGGATTTTTTTTCAGAACTCATGGGAAAAAGTAAGTAGGAATAGAAACACAAAATGGAAGAATTTAAAAGGACCAAGAGCCCTATACACCATAGCAGAAAAGATCCCTCATGATAAAACTACGGAGAAGAAACAGATGTGGAACACAGCAGTCTCTGAAGACTGGAACAAAGAATGATATGTCAATTTTATATCCATTTGCTTTCTCTTCTTCATGAATGCTGTGATTGTGTTTCTTCAGTGATTATTCAGGTATTATAAAAAAACCCAACAGACCTAATCTACTGATATCTTAAAGCATTGTCTGATTGATAAGCACCTGTTTTTCCATTTATGTGAGATGCAAATCTCTTCTGGAAGACAATGCAGGTAACACAAATTCATGTTTCTAAAAGTTTAATAGCAAATGGTACAAGTGGCTTGTTTGGACTATTTTGCAATGTTACACAGTTCCTTAGCTATTGTAAGGCTTTAAGAATAGTTAAATATTTTCTTCTTCCAGAAAGTATAGACTTTTGCGTTATTACACTTCAGGTCTAGGTAACATTCAAGAATTTTTTCTTTGAAAGAAAATGGGACTTCTGGTAAGAATCATAAACATGATATATTTTAAAAACTATTTTTCAAATCAGTTCCTTTATTTATAGCTTTGATCTTAAGATATTTTAGATGAAGGACTTTATATGCTCCAAGCTCAAGTTCATTAAAGATATGGACAAAACACTTGGACTTATAGCCCTGCTATTTCTATTAAAAAACAGATAATACTCCCGTAGCATTTGCAAAAGATATGAGATTTTTCACTTGATTTTTTACTGTCTGATCCTACCTTATCTCAGGACACTGTAAGTTAACAGGCTGAACTTGAAACCGATAGGTAAAAATCTTTGGAGGACAATATGGGAGAAGAATTCAAGAGGAACCCTCTGCTGAACCAAGACCAAACCTAACTCAATGGGTAGCTTGTCTTTTTGTTTCTCTACTTTTCAGAATTTACTCAGAGCCAACTTCCCTCCCCTGTTCCCTTGCCCTAAACTATTTCAGCTTTGAGTCTGTGCTGTCCTTGCTTGTGCTCATTTTTGGATAGCAAATGAGGCTTCTCATAAGATGCCTTGCTTGTCACAAACGCAAGCGTGCACCAAGTTGATTTTTCTGCAAGTTGGCACTGAGGCAATGCCTCTAATAAAATATCTTGTGTCCTTCCACGTAAAACCTGCTTTATACTAAAGCCATGAAAATGCTGTCTAAGCAAAATGTCATTTCTCTCTCACACCTAAAAAGCTGAATCTTACATGCCCTACCTGTTCAAAGGCAGTTTTACCAGTAGGTCTACATGAAAGCAAGGGTGTTTCCAAGAACGTAACATGGATATTTCTATTGACTGTTACAACAGGACAGAATGAAAAACGTGTCATTCTACCCTTTCAAGAGGCCATAATCTTTCCTTTCTATGGCTGTCATGTTACAAGGGATTTTTCTTCTTGTGTTAGACTGAGGCAAAAGCTGGACAGGCAGGGAAAGCAGTATAAAACATAGAGGGCTTTTTCATGTTTATTTTGCTCATAGAGGATTTTATTTTTTTTGCAATAGGGTATCCTCCACTAATCTTAAATCTGTCAGATGTTCATGAAGATAGGGTTGCTGTATTTGGAAAGGAAAGGGCAGGACAAATTTCCAGGTTTTCTGCCATGAATATCAGAAGGATAAAGCCTTCTTCTCTCAAATAAAACAGTTAAGAAATTCATGGTTTGTCCTAATCTGAAACAGCATTGCCTAGAGGTCCCAAATGCAGAGCTGAAAATATGCAACAATCTTTGGTGCATTAGGAGTTGTAGATCATTTACATGCTTGGCAAGGCAGTTTAAGATCATTGTTTACTGTTAAGAAGTTCTCAAGTGTTTATTGAAAAATATGTTAAGTGAAACTTCTAAGTATCTTCTATTAGGAAAAAATCTTTCAAGATAGACAGATGCAAATACATAATGACTGCCATATGTCAAAAGGATTTCATGGTTAAAAAATGGACTTAAACGATGCCTCTCTAAGTTCTCATAAACCCAAGTTTTTAAAGTTTTCATCTTTTAAATAAAATCCGGTAGTTTTCTGCCAAGAAAAGTTTTATCAGTGGAAAATAACAATTCCTGACCTTCCTATATCTCACAGAATATTTATCTTCCTACAGAGATCTCTGCTTATATCATTACTAGTGGACTGAAGGATATTAACTAGATATCCCTTATGGAGTCCATACTTGTATGAATTTAAGTATATCACATTAACTTCAGGTTTTAAGCTGAATTCAAAACACTCTTTGTTCACTGTATCTCCTGAGAATAGATTTCCTGGGAGTTCCTGAAATTATCTGGGTTTGGACTTTGAAAGACTGAAGAAGAAAAAGTAGGAAGAATGTCTGCTTTAAAACAAAATGCTTTTCTAAAACCCACAAAGATCTGATGATGGGAAATCACAAGTCTCCATTAGAGTTTTATCACCAAGTTTTGTGTCCTGCTTTTTAAAGTCTGTTAGAGATAATGAAATTAAAAAATTAATCGTGACTGTTTTTGTTTTTGATGCTTAGAAACTAGCAACATAAGTAGATTTTTTTTCCCTAAATATTTCACTCACATCTGTAGACACAAACAGATGTACCTAAACAGTTTCATTAACTATAACTGATACTAAAATATTGACAGGAACTTGGGATTCTATCTTAACTATTGCACATATCACAGTCATGTCTCAGAGGCGGTATTAGAAGATCTAGGAATGCAGCTGGCTGCTTACAAATGAATTCTATTTCTTTCCCCACAAGCATGGGCAAATGAGAAATAATCTTTCATTTTCCAGCTAAACCCAACTGACCAGTGCCAAAACACTAACAAAGAAATGAAACAAAACAATTCTTTATTTCCTGTCTCAGGAGCCATCTGCACATTTGCATGTCTGCCAAAAGCATTCTCAATTAGTTCAGCTATTCAACTAGCCCCAACTAGCTTTTCTCTATTAAACGTTTAGCACTCCTCCTAAGACATTTAAATAGCTGATTCAAAACACTTCTTGCTAGGAACTGAAATCTGATCTTCTCTTTCTCCTGGAAGTGAAATATCCAGCGTGCTAAAGCTGCAAACTAAATCCTAACATAGTCAAACAAACCCAGCATTAACCACTTGAACTTCTGGTGTTAAGGTTCAAATTTGACTCAGAATTGTCAAGTGTAACCTTTTCTTACAAGGCTGCTTTAAACACATATAAGTGCAGTTCAAGACCGCATCTGGAACAAAAAAGGCAGCTTTCAGGCTGGATCTTACAGAGGCCCTACTAGCTGTCAACTCCTTAGAACCTTTGGATAAAAGAATTCAAGTAAGAGATAACCAAACTCTGCACTATTTGAATGAACTAGAGCTCAGCTCTTCAACAAGTATCCTGGATTCTGCAGCACTCCGACATGACAAACTGGAAATTCAGCCTCAATTCCACTTAATATAATGATAACAAAGAACTTTCAATTAATAATGACAATATCACGGGGAATACAGTAGTTTTCATGCCACTTACCTTGATACTGCACTGATATTTTTTTCAATACTATTTTGTCAATTTTAGGTGAATTACCTATAAATCTCTCCATAGAGAAGGCACCCCATATGCTTGCCAGAAACTGTTAGCAACACAGCAGAGAACAAATGTGAGCTTTTAACACCTGGTGAGGTGTTAGAGGGTAGCTTGACATAAACACAATTACCTGGTTATTTCTGCCACAATGATGAGCAATCAAATATGTTAAAATTGTTGAAATGGAAATTGCCTTCTTAAGGTTTCAGCATCTCATCACTTGGATGGCTGGATCAATTCACAGCTCTGCAGGCTACTCTTAAGTAAGGCTAACTTCAGAAGTAGGAGAAAATAATTTAAAAATTTAGTTACCACCCTTTAATTACTTTTTTTTCTGTTTGATTAAGGCTGTCTCTTTTAAAAATTGGAGAACTAAAGTAAGCCTCGGTGACTAGATATTTAACATATTCATATATGGGAATGCAATGCTTTCACAATGAAAGAGCATACCCTGTTTACGCTCATTTCAGTTTCAATTAGATCTAATTCTGCAAACAAAGCTTCATGTTCTTAAAACTGATCATTAAGTAGTCATCTGGCATTTATGTTATGTAAGGTACAATTATTTTTTTTTAATGTATTGCATACATTTTTTTAATACTACTTACTGAAGGGTAATATACATTTGTTTTACCATTTTTAACCTAGATCTAACAACCATAATGCAAAGGTACCTCTTTAGAGTTCCAACTCTAATCCAATGAAAGTCAATGGGTTCTTTCGAGATTAACAATGTGCTTTGAAATTCTTCAAAGTATCTGCTAGGCAGCACTGTGGAATTTTAAAATAATTTGTGCTGTAATTGCAAACAATAACATTTGCTTCAGTTGATGACACTTGCTACAGGAACAAGAAGGACAAAAAGTCTGAAAGAGTTGGAAACTTATCCTTCCACTCAGAGCGTCACTAGACTACACTACAACTTCGTAATTCCAAGTTATAATATCCAGATCCAAAAGTATTCTAGGGAATAAACATAGGACTGGCTCTTGAAGATGAGGTAAATACTCCCAAGGAGCTATAGCAAGAATATTATTATATTGAAAGAAAAATGATCTGAGCCTTAATGGCCAAACGCTAAAGATGAGAGAGAATAAAAAGGACTTCGGACTGGATTGCGATAAACTCCAGTGAGATCGTCTGAAGACGCCGTCTATGGGAACCATATCTCTCTCAGTAGGTACATGGGAGCTGAACCTGTCAGAGAGAGTACATTGTCGTAAAACAGAGAAATAGCAAGTCAGCTAAATACATACTTGAAACCTTCAGAACCACAGGGAAGAACTTGGACAAGAAGAAAAAACCATACTAATGGAAGTATCTTGGACAGCTCAGGGAAAAGAATAATCAAGTAGGAAAATTAAATAAACTTAATATTTTCCACAGTTGTGAGATTTTGATGCAGTCTTTTGCAGAAAACTTTCCAATTGTGAATGCCTATTTACAGTACAGTTGCACAAATTGGAATTTCTGAGGCACAGAAAGTCCCAACACATTAAGGTCCTCAGAGGCCGTAAAAGTGCTCAGGAGACAAATGGAAATAACCGGCGTCTTCCAGCCACAAACCTTCTGAGCCAAACTCCTATCTTGCCTTCAGAACCCAAAGGGCTAAACAGGCCAGTGCCTTGTTCTGGGACTCTTGCTATCAGAAGAAAACCGAGTCTCTTGAAGCCATTTAGGCAATGAAGCAATCACTGCTGCTTTTAATATCTTCTTGCCCTAGGCAACCACCTGTTTCCCCTAGCATATATATTGCAGAGTTGGCCCCAGCAGCGAAATGCAGTGGGTCAGGCAGTCTCCGTGTCACACAAACAATGAGAGGAGATAGCACAGCTGCGGAGACCTGCCCGAGGCTCTCTGGCTTACAGGATTTTAAAGGAGTGTTTGCAGCACTGACAGTTATGGGCAGATAGTTTTCCCACACAAAGCCATTAGAAAATGGTGTGTCCGTGGCCAGTCCTGAACTCCCAAACAGCTTTTGCTATATCAAGATTAGAGGCAGCTGGGGCTAATAACTTGAAAATCAAAGCCATTAACTAAGAGAGTAAAAAAGAAAAAAAGATATCCAAGCCCTGCAGAATCTAAAACTTGTAGCTATGCCTATCGTTGTATAGAAACAGATTGTACAGCTGACCTGGTTCTGCTTGGATTTGACCTCAGATTCAGGGAGGAAAAAAAGTATAGATGATGTCTGAATTTTCTGTTTATTAAAAATGCACATAGTTTACATACATGCAACTGTATGTATGCATATGTATACATCTGTGTTTTCCTATTGACTACATCGGACTTTGGATCAGACCTTGCATGATATTTTTAGGACTTGAGAGGAGTAACACCTAGGATTAGGGAGATTATGAAATTTCAATCCACCTTCTATGATCTGCCACAGGTTATGGTATGACAGCACAGACCCGCTTCACAGCATCTTCACACCTTCTCAGTGTTTCAGAGCTAATGATGACATACAAACTGGTAAACTCAACAACAGTTGGGAACATTCCTGTGCATTAGAATGAGATCAGCTTTTCTGTAAAACTGTTTTGAACACCCCTTGGCATGCTTTCAGCCTGTGTCAGCTAGCTCTGTCCCATAAAACTCATAATCATAGTTTCTGTGTTTGGCCATAGGCTGTTTGTATTGCAGCTACTTCGTTTTGGAGACCAAGAAATGTTACTAGTGTGTACACACGCCACTCGGAGCCAGTTGGCCTCAGGACCAAGAAATGTTTCCAGACACACTCACTTTACTAGTAAGGATGCAGCCAATTAGTTCCAACAAAAAGCAATCTCACAGTGTTATCACTGGCCTACTGTTCATCTGTTTCATGCACTCATGATTGATGTCTGAAATTCACAAAAGACAACACCAATGTCAGCAACTGAACATAATTGAATATGAGGACCTGTAAAGGCAAAGATCAACAAATATGAACCCAAGGCAACACCTCCATTTCTCCTAAAGTACAGGCTTTATGAATCTGAAATCACACAGCATCAGAAACTTCAAAAGGAATAAATGTCTTATTACCAAAAAAATGACAACTCATAAAAAATGTTTTTACACTTAGCAACTTCCTT
Source organism: Gallinago undulata (assembly GCA_026546715.1). NCBI lineage: Eukaryota > Metazoa > Chordata > Aves > Charadriiformes > Scolopacidae > Gallinago > Gallinago undulata. Next base: position 1,163,508 of record JAOTQQ010000003.1, on the reverse strand, counting down.
GGATTAATCTGTTTTACGTAGTAGCTTGTTTATGTACACCAATGCATTCTGCCTTTATAACTTTGCCTTAACACATGAAAATGAACTGTCAGGTTTTTCTGAGCAATATTCATTTACATACCCATATTTTAATCTCTTTCACAATATTTACTTACACTGTCGTATTTTAATCTCTCTTGTTACTCCCTGGCTCCTTTCTAATTACAAAACTGTCCGTGTCTTTCCAAAATTAATAATGAATTATTACTATTTTTATCTTGGTTCAGCAGAAAAACATTTTCTCCTTTAATGTATTTTCTTTGTAAGAGCAATGATGATTTATACATCAGAAAGGATAGGCATTTGTATGCAGAGGTTTTCAATGGCTCTAATGAGAAGGATTTTTCTTTCAACTTTTTAATAATAAGGAAAAATCACCTGGACGCTTGGTTTATAGACATTTTCCATTTAACTTGCACTGAGTAAGAACAAGCATCAGACATAACAGCACTACGAGGTTGATGTGTTGTGCATTCTGGAAACTCAGAAGGCAAATTAGAAACTAAAATACTTTATAACTCAAGCATTAATTTTGGAGAGAACGTTAGATGGTAAAGGTGAATGGTGCTCAGAGAAAAACCAAGCAAAGAACTGTGGAATATCTGTGTCAGTCCAAGTGTAGAAAATGCCTTGAATTCCCAATTAGCTTGGTAAACAGAGCATGTCGCTAGGGGAACAGATTGACTGAACGTCAGCTGGAAAATTATTCCCATAGTGAGTGATTTTGAGACCAACAAGGAAGGGCAGAGAAGCCTGCAGGAAAACGCTCCTAAACAAAAAAGGTGAGGAACACAAAATTATGAGTCTAGACAAAGATCTGTATGGTTTCAGGACCAGAGGAAGTACCAGTGCATTTGAACCCATTAAAGCACTGAAGTGGAAATTTTACTTTACTAGTTCTTCCTCTTACAAGCTGGATAGTATTCCTTAAAACAAAGCCCCTCTCAGTGGCTTAGCTCCCTATTCTCACCTAAGATACATAGCAAATCTGCTTAGCATTTTTCTGATATTAAAAGCATACTTATTCCTAATCAGGAAACTGCAATCTTCAAGCACTAGATTTAGAACAGTGGCATTTTATTGTACGTATATATTGTATTACATATATACGCATATATATATAGTTAGAAAGTCACGTTATTCTCTTGATAGCGTTCTACTTCATATAGAACTCCAAAGATAAACAGAGAGATTAACATACTTCAAAGACCGAGGTCTTCAGTAAATATATCCACAACAGGGACATTACTACCAATTACAATAGATACTGCGAGTAGGGTAAAGATCCCTCTTTGTATAGGGTTTTAAGAGACTCAAAAATCTTATTTTCTTTGTCTTCTCTTTTCCCTTGCAAAGAAGAATGTAAGGCCTAGAATAAAAAAATACTGGTCTTGATGTTTGCCCACTGAGGGTGAGCCTCAATGAATTGTTGGTGAAAACCATAATGAGTTCTGGTGATGCAGGTGTGTTTTAAGTCAAATTTTCTCTGCTTATGAATTTCCTCATAATGAGATTCTCCCAGCTGACATGATGTCTTTAGGGCAGAAAACTAACAGCACAGTATCATCCTTTTAAAAAGGTTATTTTATATGTCTTGCCACAAATTGTAAGAGATTAAAAGTATTTAATTTTTCCATCTGCAACCAAATCTACCAATTTGATCTAAAGCTTGCCCAAGTTAGGGAAAAAGGCTTTAATCAGGCTTTGGCTCACTTTCTAAATGTGGCTGAGATGTTTTATAGCTGTTTCCAGAAACCAAACCCTCACTATAAATCAGCACAGTGTATTACCTGCTCAGCTTCATACATGCACATATGTTTCCTTGACTTGTTAATAAAAGCTATTCTACCTTATTATAAAAGCTAACTCCACATTTTCTTCTCTGAATCTTTCCAGAAATAGGCTAAAAGCATAATAAAACATCTTCCATTTGTTTTAGTCTCTTCCCATCATTAATAGAACAAATATATTATCGTACTTAAAATACGCTGAAACTGTGATTTTAATATACTTTATTGAAAAAAGTACACAGTTTTAAATTGTTTTCAATGAGACAAAGCAATGGTCAACTCTATCTACTAAGTCCTTTTTTGATGAATCATGACTACCATGTGCCAAATTCACATCTGCATGACTTGCAAAGTAAAAAGATAAATCTTTTTTCAACATATCTTTAAGAATTTATATCACCAACAGTGTAAAATCATGAAATGCTGATGCTCTGACTATATTTCATGTCCTCTATGTTGCACCATTTCCGAGTTCACAGTTTATCCATGTATTAGCATGCCAATTGAACACATCAGTCAATGTCACCTTGAGAAAATCGTCAATAGCAGAGGAAGAACAACAAGAGGAGGTTTAGCACTAAGGCTGGAGACACCACCACATTCTCTTGCATTTTCCTAACGGCAAAAAAAAAGAGAAAGGAAAAAAAAAAAGAAAGGAAAATAAATACAAGCTATTACACTCAATTATGATACATGATACTTTACCAAACTACATATGCATATAAGAGGACTGACTGGCACAAGGAGCAAAACCCATGAACTAAATACACTGAGGAAGTAATACAGGTACACATTTCCATGTAAACAAGTTTAGATTGTAGACTGAAAGCGAGCACGGTCAACAGCATTACACCATCCCTTCCATGACCTATTTTAGGTCTCATTCTACATTGCATTACACCATTGGAGGCAGGAAATAAAGTCACTCCAGAGTAAAACGGATGTCTGTGAACATATGCTGGACAAGCCACTGTCATCACATCCCGGTTTCTATCAGATCTCCTTGGCACTGTACAAATAAGAGTACAGAACAGAGAGTAGGAAATATGGGCAGTGATCTCTCCCAAGCAATACTACGTGTAACCATAATGATCATAGCATGACAGCTGAGATAATGAAGCTAGTTACTGAAAACAACAGTATCAGCATAAAGTTCTCAACCACCTCCAATGTGGAATCTTGTGGTTAGTGCTTGAGCCAGAGTAAGCTCTCAGATATTCCTGGCTGACAGTTTGTGCTCACATCCTACAACGTTGTCTTATACAATACAAAACAGGCTACAAAAGCAGCAAATCAAGACACTGCCTACAGGTCTACTAAAAAGATTCACAGCACATACAATGTCACTCACTTCCCTTGCTACAGTGTTTTGAGTGTTCAGAATACTTCCTGATACTTCATCTTAGAAGACAGTTTACCTTTTTTTTCTAAAAAAAAAAAAAAAAAAAGAAAGAAAAAAAAACGGAGAGAAATAAAACATTTTACCAGAGTCCAAAAGAAAGGAAAAATAGATAGAAACTTACTTCAGGGTGAAATCCATGACAAGATTCTGGGCGTCTTCTTATCTTCTGAGATTTTAAACGTTCACATTTAAGGGATTCATTATGTATAAGGTAGTTAAGGAGAGATGTTCTGAGCATTGTATTTTTATGTTTTGAAGTGAATATAGTGAAAATCTTTCAGCTCCTTCCTTCCCCTCCATCAAAACCCCAGTGTGATACATATGGTCGACAGAAGAAAAAAAGGTGTAACTAGTGCTTTCTCCTCAGTAATGCATAGTTTCGACGGCACCACTCGCACTTTCCCAGCTAACCTGTCTTTCCATACTAAGTCTGCAATTCAGGCACACTGCAGGCTGCTTCTGATAAATTCCAGTTTATGTAAGAAAACAAATCCTGAGCTACAGAACAGCACAAAATAAAAATTGGAGCAACTAAAAATCAAGTGGTATATTTACTTTGATACATTTTTATGTTTTGGGAAAGTAGAATTCAGAAACATTTTCAATACTCCAACCTGACCCTAAAATAAAAAGATATCTCTATTGTAAGGAGTTTTATAAGTTCTAATATCAGGACCTCCATTCTTACAAAGAAATTACATACTGAGGGCCTAATTTGAAAGATGTTCAGCCATCTAAAGATGACCATGAACTTATGATACTTAAAGATGCACATAAGTGTGTTTGTTTAATTTCTATTGGCTGTTAAAAAACCCCAACATTTAATTCTCCTTGAAAATAAGTCAGAATCCCTTCTCAGCTGGCTTAATTTCAAACAGCTCCAGCATTTTATAATAAGTAATGATGTGTTCTTACATCATGTACTGCAAGTTTTACATAATAAGAAAATTTTAAATATTTGCATCTTGAATCTCTTTCCTCTTGCAAACAAAAGGATATACCTTATTTCTATAGGTGCCATGGTAATTGGTGGGACAGAATCACAGAAGCATTCATTATCTACTACCACCATGAAGAGATTGCTGCTTGGGATTTGCTGGATAACAAAAGACCTGCAAATTAAAAAAAAAAAAAAAAAGAAAAGTCAAATAATGGTGACATTATTTCTGAGCACCAGGTTTTGTTGGGATTTTTTGAACTTGTCAACAACACCTGTATTATAGCCACAAATATATTGACTTTATCTATCATATGATATCTCCACACCTTATAGAAGTAGAGGTCCTTGTGCAATACTTCCCTCAGTTCACAGAATATGGTTGTCCCTTTTGAGATGTACATGATGCTGAAAGTTACGCAGGTGAAGGTGAACAGATAGGCTTATACTGCCAATACATTAACTTCGAGACTGGGACACAAGTGAATTACCAAGGAGGTTATCACATTTGTCTTTTTCAGATTTCAATCCTGAATCTCTGCTCTATTATCAATACCTACAAACAGGAATTTTTAAGTACACATGAAACCGATCTGCAAAAACAATGACGGTTCTTCTGCAGCCACAGAGCGATAACTCACAGTCCCTCACTTTACCTCTACAATCACATCAGGGCCTTTATTCACTCTGGGTCTTGCTTGAAGCAACACAAACTACTGAGAAAAATCTCAGCTTTCATCTGTCCTCTTGAGAGTCATTTTATTACTGAGCCAACAAAACAGAGATTAAGCCTCAAAATCTTCCTAAGCAAGGAGATTTATTTTAGAATAATGATGACTAGATGGTACAAATATGGTGATAACTCAGCACCACATTTAAATTAAGACAAAGTAGGCAACTCAAAAGGAGAGTGAGAAATAAAGACATTAGTTGTAAGAAGGAAAGCACCCAGGGGAGACCAGGGAAGGATCCTGTGGGCACTATTCAATGATCCACGGAGTTACAATGAGCCGAACCCTTAAGCACACACCAAAGAGAAAAGAGGGAGGAGGCAGAGCCAACCAGGCACTGTTTAGCCCTTTCTTTGAAATTCAGGACACAATACAAAGAAAGGCTTTAAGGCTCAGATCCAATTCTTGATAATTTTTTTTTTTTTAATATAAATCTGTCAGAATTTATATATTGTATCAACAGAATAGCTGCCGTATCGAATATCACTGAAATCTGGCAGTTCCAGGAATGAGGTGTTTTTCAGTGTGGTATGCTAGTAAATGTACAGAACATTAAGTGAGGGTTTGAGCACCAAGAAGATGTGGAGAGAAACATATTTTTCCTCAGACATCTTTATTTAAAATACATATTGTCTTACTAAAATAACTCCCTGCTTTTTCCAAAGATCACAGAAGATGAAATAGTGGAGGGGGCAGGGAATAGTCAAACCTAGCTTCAGAAAAAAAATTTGGAAAACTTACTATAAAAACGTGGCCAACGGAAAGATTAAACACTTTTCAGTATTTTTTAAACTTACTGAACCTCCATTAAAATTACACTTAGAGGGATCTGCAATATGTTAGCTTTATGTTTATACATGAAATATACATTTATGGCATAATGTAAAAGGCTGAACTTTATAAATGTACCTACCAAACAGCTGGAGCATGTAGCAAGACTGACATCATTGTAATGGAGCATCTGTGGCTTTGTGGATTTGTGTGGGAGAAATGGGGCCAATAAAAGGAAAGGAGGGAAAATCTTTAACAGACAATTACACCAAAATTGTAACTGCATGAATTTCTCAAAAGAGTTACGAATAAATCAAACCCTAAAGGACAGAAAAAAATATTAATTTTATTCCCAGAGATTGGCACAATTTGGATTTTGTGCAGTCTGAAACTTATTGTATCTTTAAAACTAGCTTAGAAACTAGCTCAGAAAAGGACCTGAAGGGCATAAAGTGTTTTAACAATTAACCAGATGGTAAATGAATCATTACTCCTTTTGATAAGAAGGAGTACCTGTTGTACCTATGGTATTCCTGACTCCAGGTTTTTTTTTTGTGACAGCTGCTTTTTGTGGCCCCCAGGTGAATATTGAAGCCTGGGAGAAATCATGTACCATATAGCCAGGCTTAAAGGCACCATTTCATGAAAGGTGGACACATTTCCTATTTTGTTTCTTCTCTCCCCCATTTCTCTGGTGTGGCATATGAGCTGTACAGTATAGGCTATTGCTTCCCTAAAGAAAGGAGGGGAAAAAAGTCAAAAACTACAAAGGTTTGTAGGAATTAAGTGATATAGAAAATTTTGCTAGACCTGGTAATTTGGGGAATGCAGTACATACATGGATTGATGGAAATTATTAATTAAAGGAACTGCAAAGAACAATGTATTAGGTTAAGTCAAAAAAGCTTTTCTACTTCAGAAATTATATAAACGATAATGAGTAACTACACTGGTTCAGATTACCAAACTGAATATTTTTTACACATCTACAGTCTCTTTATCTATTACAGATGTTTGTGAAGTGTCTAACCTTATGGTGACTGCCAGAGAACATGTGACTGTCATCTAAAGAGCCATAAAAAGACGAAACTTTTGGCTCACTGCAGCATTTTTTTCCATAATGCATAATAATATCTTAACTAATGTCTTGTGAAGTGGAACAATGAGCATCTCATCTACCATGCATTTAAAAGAAAATGTTATCTTCCATAGGTGATAAATGAATATTTCCCCTTTCACAATTCCCAAATATAATCTTGAAATGAAGTTGTAAATCCAAGTGCATGTCCTCACCAGACACTGATTTGTGAGATCACAGGCAAAGGATTAACATATCAACAAGTGAAGAGATTGAGTTGAGCAAATAATTAAGGGCAGAAAAAAATTATGTCCAATTTAGCCTTCTTTTCTATTAATAGAATTATACCTCTTTCAGCTGCTGTAATTTAGGATTTTTTTCACAGTCACAAAGTATTTTTACTCTCACTAGACGAATGGCAAAGAGGTTTCTGCCAGTCATAACCACTGCAGTTCCTCTGAGACTATTCAGATAATTTACATGGCACTGCTTCCATGCACAAACTGGATAAAGAACACAATCATCCCAGCAGCGAGTCTTCTCTTTGAGTTCAACTTTCAGTTTCCATGGTGACATGCACATGCATCTTTGAAATTCATTTTGAGTGAATGTTCATGCCAATAAATCTCAGGAACTGAACATTTGCAGAAAACAAAAGGTGCATAAACACAGTCAGAACAAAGTCTTTCAAATATTGAAATATGCCACCAACATTTTTAATTGCATACACCAAGAGTCAGTTGCAAGGGAGAAAAAGCTCTAGCAAAACAGCTTCCATGAGTGCAGCGGGAAATAAGAAAGTTGCTGACAAAGTAATGAAAATGATCTTGTCTTTTAAGTGAGCTCCACTGTGAGTCTCTAAAATTTATAAGACAATAAGCATTTCTGAGCACCTGCTGGCTTAGGTTGTCATTTGTGTCACTGGCAATAAGGGAGCCAAATCTCAGGGACAGAGTAAGTGGTTTTGTTACTGGTTTAACAGTCAAAAGAAAGTCCTAATAGCCTATGTTTAATCTTTATGGAAAACACTACATGTTTAACAAGCAAAGCTCTTTCTGTCTTAAGTAATGTAAATCTTTTGATTTAAATCTTTTTCCTTTACACTGGCATTATCACCATCATTTGATACTGACAGCGGAGAAAAAGCTTTGCATATGTTTCCATACATAAAATGGAATAAATTGTTGGGGTTCCTGTTATGTTGAAGACACACTGAGTCAATAAGAACCTTTTTAAGAATTTCTCCTCCATCTTTCATCCACTGAGGAACTAGTTTGGTTTGTTTGATGTGCTTAAACAGACCTGAACAGAAACTGCTTCTTCACTTTGCAGGAAAGGTGAGGAAAGAGGAAATTTAATAGTTTAAAGGGGTAGAAAGAGAAGGAGGAAGAAAATCTAGTCATGACAAACTGTTTAGTTACTGAAAAAAATAAGAACAGAGAATAAATCTGCAAGAAAGTCTGCATTATGAGGCAGGCATTAAACAACACTTTTCTCATGTTGCATATGCTTTATCTGTTTCTTTCTAATTTATTTCTGTATTGGCCGGTATAAAAACATCTGCAAAAATATCACACAAATTGATTTGGGAAAAAAACCCACAGCTTCATGTTTTACTGGGAAATAGTAAATGTTTGCTCAAAAATGCATGTCTTTTTAATCTGTTCTTTGCAAATTATTTTTTAATTGTGGGATGAAACAGAAAAAGACTTGAAATTTAAGTAACTGCTGAATTCATAAATATATTTGCTAAACTTATGCTTATGAAGACATGATAAGACAGCACACTTTTAATGAGTGTCTAGTGGCTAAATGACTTCCCAGAGAGAACCAGTTCCTTCTAATTTCTTGAAATAGCCTAGAATTTGGAAAGCATCATAATAAGACCGCAATGCAAATCTTGGATAGCAGTCACACCAGCTGCCTTTACGCATGTAACTCAGGTTCTACATTAGAAGGGTAACCATCTGAAGAGAGTACCTGCAGAGACACAGACTATTCAAAGATAATAGAGAGCAGGAGCCTAGCTTTGGTGTTCTGAATCATCCTCTGCAGGAGGGTCGAGGGTCTTTCTCTCTCTTTACTAGCTGGATAGTGATCCTGCAGAGAAATGCATCCCGAACGGGGTGAGATGTGATGCCTAAAGCTAAGTGCAAACTACAACTTGTGTTCTAAAAGACCCAGCACACTACATTCAAACCTAGGTTTTTTGGTGTGTTTTTTTTTTCCCAATTTGAATCTTTTCATTTTGCTTGAATATATAAAAGCTTTAATACGGCTATACTATATATTATTAAACTGCTACTGTAATAATTTCTTCCACAGACTATGTTTAAAAAAACAACACAAACCCCAACTTAAATTCAAAAATGTCAGCTCTTTTCCTTGTAATAAGAATTACTTTCTCCTGTAAGAAGGAATAATTAGAAGATCTACTCAAGGCAGTAGAGGAGTAGGGACTGAGCTGACACTACCCTTGCTGCAGTGCCCTCTTTCCACACTGTGTGCTTTTTTCTCTTCCTTTCATCTTCCAATGTCCAGTGTCCAAACCTCTGGGGTGGCAAAGTGGGGTAAAGCAATTGGAAGAGGGACAGACCTCCCTGGAAAGGAGGGAGATGTTCCAAGACAGGGGGAAAGGGCAGGGATGCTAGGACAAGCACTGTCGATGCCCTGTGGAAAAGGGCAGAGGATAGAAGGCTGTTAGTTTCTTCAGCAGGAGGCTTTGTCGTGGGACCTCCGCAATCTGTCCCTTTAGGAATTCTTCCTGGCTGCTGTGGTCATGAGACTGCTATATCTCCTGAAGCAAGAAGACCATTTTGTCAGCCAACTTGAAGGTTACACGCTTTTGTAAGCCACTTATTTTCTTCCTTAATGCAGGTTATTGCTTCACTACAACTACCTGAATCATAAAGTGCAAAATCTATATGTGGCAGGCTCAACACCTTCTCTCTGAAATGCTGTCAGCTTCAACTTTCCTTTCCTAACATAGCTGGATCTATAACAGGCAAAGCTAAGCTAATTTCAAACACGCAAGAGATGTGCCTCCTCTGGCTAAGCAAACTTAACTTTTAAGTTGTTTACTCTCTACTCTTTGACAGTAACACCTGCTATTAAAGGAAATCAATATGACTGTTAAACAGCTTAGTCTCTGTGTTTCCACGCAGGAGAGAGAACCCATTTCCTTGTCCGCTGACGTTAAGTTTTGGGCAGGGTATATACTGAACACAGCCCTGAGTTTACCTACTGATAAGCAGCTGCATACACAGCCCCAGACACTTCCCAGTCTTAAGGAACCATGTTGAATGGAGCATATTTCGTACGGGACTGCGGGATGGCCAGGGAACTGTGGAGAGGACACAGCCGGATTGGACTGTTCAGACTGAGGATCCCAGTTACCATCATTTGTTGGTCACTTGCACTGAACTGTTTCCCTTTTCCTGGTTTAACAGCCGTGCTGCCACTACCTGGTGGCCACTGACACTGCTACACAACCTGTTTTGATAACAAGGAACGGTAATAAACCTCCTAACAGCAAGCAGAAATCTTGGATTATTCGACTCGTTCCCCCCATCTTTCTTCAGCCAGCCACAAAGGTTGCAAAGTGTTTGAGGGAACAAAATGATTGACGAGCAGCACGGAACCCTGGTGATACTTAAAAGGATAAGACTATACTTGAGGAACCAAAAAATTTAGGGAAAATCTCTTCCCATTGTCCTGCAGAACGGAAGATATTTCTTTGTAATTTGAGGATGATTTGAGCACAGCACCAACATTTAAAGCAATTTAACTTGCTTAAAAACAGTGCTGTGTGTTTCTAGTTAAAGCTTATTTGTTTTCTCACACAAATACTGTATTGTTGTGCATAGTTTTAAAATACACTTGTATGTAAGAATTATTGATTTATATGGTGTATTTTACAAACAATATATATTTTTTAATTTTACAAAAATATGCTGCTTTTATATCTGTGCTATACAGCAGAGCATGTGGTCACGATAAACACATGGCTTAGCAGGATTTTAATCCTATAAACATTTAAACGGCAGCTCAGATTCATCTTTAATTTCATGTTCAGGAGCTTTAACAGCCTGATTCGGGAGGGGGGGGGTTTAAAAAATCCATATGTGTATTTTTCATTTGTTTCTGTAATGACCACAGGAACACTTTAATACAAGTTTAATGTTACGGTGGTGACTGTGAGACTTACATTCATGTTATGACTAGAATAATATCTGATTGTTATGTTAGTGTATGTCACTCCTGCACATACTTAAGCACATCAGTCATTTTTAGGAGGCAACAGAAAAGATCTTTTAGCTACCAGTTGTTTTGCCCATGCATATGAATCCTACAAAGCATGGAAGAATTTTACTGTGAGCAGTTTGAACTGAAATAAACCGAGGGCAATATTTTCAAACTGGCAACCTAAACACACGCACAAAGATGTGAAAAAGTAGTCTGAAATTCCAGTTGATGTTCAGCTCAGATAGCCCCACTGGGCCCTCCAATGCTTGAGGCATTTCCCTCTGGGCCTTTCGGCATATTTTTGGAGTGCAAACCTGCATTAATGAAGTTTGAGCATTTTGAATTAAGATTAGTTGTTACTTTCGGATTACATTTCGTATCTGTCAAATGTGATCTTTCCTATTTTTTAAAGAAAAAAAAAAACATACCAGCACCAGGGTACAGTAAATGGAAAATATTGTGCACTCTGCACTCAAATATGTGTTACTCACATAAGTGTTGGTTGCAAACGTTCAACCCTAATGGTCTGGAACAAACTTTAAGCATTCAAGTGAAGTGCAGATATCCGCTGTGCTATTTCCCAACTCCTATCATGTGCTTTCCAGGCTGCTGGCTATATTTCCTAACCCACATTTCTCTCACTTATCACATTTTTAAAATGAATGAATGAAATGTTTATATCACAGTCAAGTTGGGCTACTTGGGTTTTTTTCAAATAAATGATGATAGAGAATGGAATATTTTTAATGCAATTTATAAAAATAACATATATGCCTATAACAACATTTCTGAGAGCTGGAGCAGTTAAAGCGTATGAAAAAAAAAGCAGCTAGTGGTTCACTCATATAAAGAGAGACAGATAAACTCTCAGCCTCAGTCCTGTAAGATGACCCCGGGCTTGCAAATATTGGTCCTACACATAGCCTGACTGACTGTAGCACAATTTGGTGTCAGTATAACCATGCCTACTCAAATCAAAGTTCAGCATCAAGGATACAAATGAACAATATCATCCTCACCATCCCCGTGCCTGCTGAAGACTTGCAACCCCAGAGAGCTGTGGCATGGTTGGCAACCACTTTGTTTGAGACAGGAAACCCCAGAAGTGCCATTCCTCTTTCATTATCAACCAGGGGATGCTTTCTCAAATAACTGATGCTCAGATAAGAGTACTTTACTAACTGCACAATAGAAATGTTATGACCAATCAAAAGCTTTGAGTGTACAGACTTTAGGATGAAAAAAGTACTTTGTGTAATGAGGAATTTGACAGTGCTCCTAAGCTTTCGAGTCCAGCCGCCCATCCTTATGAGAGTGTAAGATAACAGAGAGGTTCAGATCACTAGGCTTAAAACGGACTGCAAAACTTTTGCAAATAAGCCAAACTCAGAAATCCCACAAACTTTAAATGTGAGTCAAGGTTCATACCCCTGAACAAACCTGAGCTGAGAGTGTGGCACAACTGGGTCTCCACAGACAGAGTGGCTACCTGATTCTGTGATAAACTGCTCTCAGTGAACAACAGAGGAGATGCAGCAACCAGCACAATGCAAACAGTATCAGAGGTCTCTTACAGCTCGGACTTCGCTCTTTGAGAGCAGCACCAGGCTGCAATACAGGACAACAATAGGGAGGTCAGAGAAGTTATCCAGACTGAAAAATGCAGTTCTACCATAGCATGTTAGCCAACAAATGTTTTTAGCAGAGTTCTTTTAGGCCTACTTAAGTAGCTGTGGTTTGTATTGAGAGATGTCTCAGATACTATGTTTCTAAAATACTATATGACTTCTAAGCTAGATTCTAAATAAAATTTAAAGATTAAAAATCCAGATGATTTCCTCTAATTTAGGAAGGCTTACAAATAAAACATGACATTGTAGAAGTAACTTTTCACTTTCATTAATTAGTAACTACTCATTTCCACAGCTTTAGGTGTGGTCTAATCTACAAATAGGATACGGCTCTAGCATAGAGCTATGCAACACAAACTGAATTGTAAAAGGCAGAGATGATCAGAAGATTCACACTGAAAATGTCATAAATCCTAGAACTAAAGTGCTCATCAGATGTGCCCACATCCGTGCTTAGCAAGGATGTTGTTAATTTATTTTGTAAACATAAATGTTAACAATAATTGAGAAGGCCACATCTGACAGAATGAAGTACACTGCACGTTATCTTCTCTGTAGATAACTAAAACTCCATAATATTTTAGGTAATATGTAAATCTTCCCTGCATGGAACTGAAATCTTAAGATTCACGTTGTTGTTCCAAGTTAAAGGCTATTTAATATATTTAATATACATTAAGCTCTCAGATCCTTTTGAAAGTGATACATGTACAGATGCCTAAGTCACGTTCACATTATTTTTCACCAGACTATAATATAATATGAATATATTATAAACTGATAAATAAATTAATTTCATAGTACTAGCAATTCTTCAAAAGCATGCCTGGCTTTAAAAATTCACTGCAGTGTTTTCCAATTTTAATAAGTTTTCCTATTCCAATTCATCTTTGATATACATATTAGTACTCAGCTTTATATTATGGCATTTATACAACTTTAAAAATCTAGTCATTACAAAACCTCTTTTCATTGTGTCAGCTACTATCTATCATTCGTTTAATATTTACTGCTTGTTTAAAATGTAAAATTATGCTAACTTTTAAGTAGAGTAATATTTACATTTTATAGCATTACCAAGCTTAACTATGAACAGTGAATGGGTGGAGATCACCACCTTCCCACGCAGTTTTATTTAGAAACTTCTCAAGCAATTCAGCTCTAAACTCACTTGGAAGATGTAAGAAGGGAAGTGGGGAGTTAAGAGAGAGGGCACAGCTCACCCTACTTGTCAGAAAAAAAACATACATCAAAACTAACGGCAACATTAATAGACTGAATTGCTAGGAAGCTGACCTATGTATCTCCAAGACTTTACAGTACTTAAAGATGGACCACTGATCAGTACTATGAGGTCTCCTAAGGAAAATGTTGCACACATCCGCAAGAAAAGACCACTGTACATTTCCTCATCTTTCTCTTCCCTATACAGAGTACTCCTCTCATTGAATATATACAAATATATATATTCAATATATATTCATTAAGGATGCCCTTTGAAAACTATTACTACGGTCAGATTATTTTTTTTTACGTTTAATATACTTTTTCTCCTTGGAAATATAGTGACTCTTTTTTCTCTAGCATTTTTTACAATGATTACAATGCTGAGTAAATTGAGAGAGAGAATCTGAGTACAGATTGTCATGTTTTTGTCAAGTAGGTAAGCAAACTCCAAGGTTTGGATTTTGGGGGGAACTGTCTGATATAAAAACTGAGATAATTAATTAAAGTCTATTTTCTATATATGGTGGCATTCTGTGTATAAGCAGCTACAACACTCCTAAATTCAACAAGCATACTAAAAAAGTTCTGATATAAAAAAGGAATACTAAAAAATATTTGTCTATTTAAAAACAAAAAAAAACAAGCAAACAAAAAAACCCAAACCTTTGAAAACCCTCCAAAGGACTGTTGAACTAATGACCGTCAGGAACAAACCTGCTCTGTAACTTATATATGTCTTGCCCTATTATTTCATATACCTTTTTCCTAGATGAAAATAGTAATTTACAGTGTTTCCTGAACTGGTCATTCAAAAATACATTATCAAAGAGTAGAGGTAAATTACCCATACAGTGACTTTAAATTGCACCTGCATGACAAACATTATAATCAGTGTTGCCTTTGGAGTAAAGAGGAAGTTCGTGTACAAGTGGAGATGTGTGGGTAACACACAATATAGCATTGTAACCTAAGTATAAAGACCTTTAATATACAATTCCAGTAGTTTAAATTCCATAATTTGATACTTTTTACAGGAAAGAACAGGAAAAAAATATCTTTTGGGATCTTTTAGAATTTAGGGGGTTTGGCTACGATAAGTTTCTACCAATATTGTTGTTGCCACAAATATAAAGACTTTTGAACACTCGTAAGTACTTCGCAAGTCTGGTGGCTCTGATTTTCAAAACGAGGTACAGGATGACTCTGCAAACTAAGATTTCGATTCCTGAGACTTCAACATTTAACTACTGAGGTACACGAAATACTGAGCTTCCCTTGAAGACACTCCTTGCCTTCTACGCACATCTAAGCAAGCGCCCAGATATTAAGAAGATCTGTCCCACGTTGCCAAGATTAGCAGTGAGCAGTTTGACTGGAGCACACCTGTGACTCAGCACGGGCACAGGCCAAAAGCATTTATGTGCATGCTATCTCATGTGTACTTGGCATGGCTGCTGAAAAAGCAAGCATGCAAAAACAGACAGTCTAAACAAAGTATGGTGAAATACAGAGAACATTTGGTTTTCTTCAGGGTCCTTTAAGATGGATACAACAAAATTAATACAACCCAAAATGTCTTCTAGAAGACTGACTATAATTTACTGCCCAAACTGCTCCAGGAAATCTATAGGAATCTTCTGAGGTACATAGATAGAGATCCAAATGAGAAGAAATTGGCCCTCGATGCTTTGCTTGTTTTATGTGGCAAGCTGATTTGTTTAGAAATAAACTAACTACATCTGAAAAGGCAAATGATTATTTATTTCATGGGAAATTGAACTGGGTATTTATTTACACATTTTAAACACGATCAAGTACAGCAGTTTGGCAAGCTTTTAGTGAGAAAGAAATGTATTTTAGGAAATGGTGGTATGTCTCAAGATAAAGCGGCTTTAAAAACCATTACCATTTTAACGTCTGTAGATCACACTGTGCCTAACACTAATATACTCATGCCCTAAACAATCTGAATCTAATTTGTATTGTTATTTATCTGTTACTGCCAAATAAGTGTATTCAGCAGACAAGTCTGAAATTTGTCATTATAAATCCACATGAAGTGTTCAGTGTCATCCTGAATTATAATTCTAGTGCCATTTACCTCTTTTTATTGACAATGAACAGCATGCAATGACCCGTCCATTAAGAAAGCAAGGGAAGGAATTTGGTTTATTGATGATTTTCCCTGCTCAATAATTTTCTGCTTACTAACACTCCAATGAAACAAATACATAATGCATGGGACAGTGTTTAATCAATTAAGTAGTTCTGATCAATGTAACAGGCAATTTACATGTGAAATACAACAAAGTAAAGGGAATGCTTACATTCATCTTACATAATTAAAACACACGCATGACTTTTTCCCAGGGTTAGAATGATTGTAGCTACATACTTCCTTGCTTCCCTAGTGAGAATAGGGCTTTCTCACGTCTACTTCCATCTATATTTCGCGTCTTAAGACTGTGCACAAAGAATCAACTGGGAAAGAAACAGTTTCTTTGGGTTTCTAGTATGGACCTTGTGGACGCATGAGTGCTGCAATTAAAAGAGAAGAGGGCTTTGCTCCCTGGGTCATTGGAAGTAAGGCCAGATTTTTGATCTGCATCCAAATCCAATATGTCATCACACATGAACAGGAGAGGTTAAAAGGGCAGATTTTTAAGCATTTGACTGTGCAATTGCTGCTGCCTGATTTGTATACCCACAGTTCTTACAGCTGAACATGCAAATTTGGCAACTATGCACTCAAATCATGGCTTGCAACTGTGAAATTTTAAAATATATACTTAAAATATAAATAGTCAGATTCTCATCTTACTATTTAAGTTGTCATGCCTACAGAAGATCTATATGCATACTCGTAGCAGCCTGAGTTAATGCTGAATTTAATGGTATTTTCCATTGAAGCCAAATGAAAACAGCCAAATTTTCATGCAACACCAAGATTTGCAATTAGAGAAAACTTTTTTTGTTTATTCTACAAACAGATGAATGGACATAATAAAAAGATCAGTTAACTTTCTGTGGTCAAATATCATAACAGCTATCATCCCTTCTAATTTATAACAACTTTATCTTTCTAAGGATGCTTTCCTTAAGACATTTTCAGTGCTTTTTAAGTAGCAGTAACTAAACTTTGCAATGCTGAGATCAACAGAAGGCAGAACTGGTAATGTATCCAGTGAGAATTCCTGAAGAACTTTGGTTGACATGCTTACTTGTATTAAAAGCTGGCTAACACATTGAGGCAATAGCTCATAAAACTGCAAGCAGCATTGAGATGCTTATTTAGTCAAAGACTTCAAATCAAAAACACATCTTTGAGCAGCACACCAGCCTTAAAACCCACACCAACAGCATTTGGCATTAGTGGAGTTCTGACTCAACAGAAAGAAGGGCAGTTGACATTGATAAAGAAAAAACATTTCCCTTTAGCAATGAAGTATTTCCAACACTGCAGCTGCCATAGAACATTCAACAGTCTATCATCTGATTTTTCAGAAGCAATGCTTTTTTTTCTTTTTTCTTTTTTGTTTTTTTTGTTTAGTTTTTTTGCTATAAAAGGGATAGCTTACTGGAAAATATGAAAGCATTTCAGATTTTTAAAAAATCCCACTTTTTCTATCTTGTTGACAGTGCTTAGAAAATGTGGGTTGACTTGTTTTTGATTGCTGTTTAAATAACAGATTAATTTAATAATAGTTGGGATATTGAATAACACCAAATTATGGGGTGGGACAGCCAAGCCCTGACCCTAATGACATTCTTATGTTAATTCTTATTTTCTTTTAGGCTCCTGCTTTCTTAATAAAACCTATATTTTTGAAAATCGTTTTTAAACTTTGCAAATTATCCCAAAGTAGCATTTATTTTTCACTAGTAAGAGATAAGTTTACATATAAAGAGTGTATTTTATATGTCTGTATACACTTAACGCCTGACTCAAAGTCCACTTAAGTGTATAGGTGCCCTCCCATTGATTGAACGTTTTCAGAGATGGCTGAAAAGGTGAGCCAGCTCTTTGCAAAGTAATTAGCATGTAGTCCTTTGTACCACGTGCTATTTGTGAGGATACTTTGATTTAAATCCAAGCACCCATGATTAAAAATTATGATAGGAAACACTTATAAGAACAAGGTAACTGTTCCCTTTGGTACCTGTGAAGAGTGGAGTATTTCTATAAGATCAGTAACAGCACACCCAGGATGCAATAAGACCGAGCCTCTGTCTCTCGCTCTGTGACCTTGTTGACTGTGACTTTGTGAGCAATAACACGGTATTTGTGCTCCAAAATGTCTTATCTAAGTAACATTATATGGTTTCAATTAACATCAGTCATCATTTTTACTTCTACTGAGAGCCTGCTTTTAGTCGCTTTTTTCAGACAAGGGCTCTATAGTAGTGCCTGACATTTGTAGGAACAAAGGACAGTGACTCAAATGAGTAACTTGTGACACAAACTTTCTTGTGGCAGAGTATTTGCACAACTTGTGTTTGCAAACCTGTTCATAATACACTGACTTTTCCAGTGTCTTTCAAATAGGTTTGTGATATTAGAGTGGGTATAAGTACTTGCAAATATCTTTTTCTATTTCTAATCAAGATTGGCAAGTATATATCACAAACAGATTAATCTATAACACAATCCAAGGAGGACACAGAAAATAATCCCACTGACTCAAAGGGATCTGAATCAAGAGCCCAGCATGCAATGGATGCTGTGCAGATAAACCATTGAACACAGTGTCAGTTCAAGACTCGCTATTTATAAGGTTGAACCCTAATTTTGACTGAGCCCATCATTCTTAAATTACAAGTATTAAGCAATACACTTGCTTGTAAAAATATTTATTGGTACTGAGGCCACGAAACAGAAAACTGGGTCAGAAGACTTAGGTCTACAAAGGACTTTGGGTCAAATTCCTTAGCTGTTCTGCGGGAAAGTGTCCTGGGTTATAACAAAAATATTTGGAATTCAATGCAGTCTGCAATCTTAGATGCAATTTGTAGATTGTTAATGACAGTGGGTAAATGGTATAACGAAGAACTTTCCCATGAGAATCTAATAGTTCTTCTGGATTATTTCTTTAGGTTTTGCCATTGCTTGTGGAGAAAAATAATGGGTGCCTTGAGATCAGTTTGTAACTTACAGGGTTTTCTTTTATTTTTTTGTTCCACTGTGGAACACAAAATGTTTTTCTATGAAAAAGATCTTAGCGCATTATTTTTGAAATACTATAATTTTCACTAAACTCAGTTTCCAACTCAGTGCTGTCCAAGTATTGCAGAATTGTGTTATTTTTGAAAGTTATTTCCTTTGACCTGAAGTTACCTAAGAAGACAGACTGAAATCTGCATTCCTTTGAGAAAACCTGGTCCTGTTAAATTACCCTTTTTTTCATGGAATCATGTCTGTTTGCAACCTTTAAACATAAGAGATAGATGGCTATTTGTTGCACAACTTCTCAGTAATCTTCTGCTAAATAATCACAAAATAAGGCTGCTTGAATTCTACAATGCTGGCATAAAGCCCTTACAGCAGTTTAACATACCTGTTTTTGATATGTCAAGTGGAATAATCACAGCTTTATTTTGTTGAGTTTGTACTTTTCAGGCAGTGAGATCTATTGTTACACTTAAAGGGTTCCCTTGGATCAATTTAAAAAGCACTGTCATACTACTACCCCACAAAGCCACATAAGAACAACTATTCATACTACACATTAACAATTTCCTTATAATTAAAAGCCGGTCAGCAGCAAATTAGAGATGAATATTAGCCTTTAAAATACATCTCCAGTGGACGTCCTCCTATTTCCTGTTTTAAAACGATGATATCAAGGAAAAATTTAGAAGAAATCCCAGAAACACACCTATTGACTTCAAAGAGAAGTTTTCACCGTTATTTGCTAATTGCATATTGATTCAGTCTAGAAAGGAAGAGTTGCAACAATTTTTGTTTAACTTAGAAATTCTTCCTGACATTTATATTGATAGACAAATTATTGCTGTAAATACTAATCTCCTTTGCAATTATGGCCTCTTAGCATAAAGGAAATCCAATTAAGAGACTTACTGAAATACAGAAATTTGCATGAACAATACCTATGCAATTCTTTAATTAAAATGAACCACATCTACAATAAAAACATCAGGAGGAAAAAACAAGAGGAAAGCTAGACTGAAGTCTTTCTCTTCTTTTAACCCTGTGAGGGACAACCTTACAGTAGCTCTGGTAGAACTGACAAGGTTCAGAACTGACTTGTGAGATTTGTTACAATTAACTCAGCTTCCCAGCACTGAAAGTTTGGGGGACAGGTTTAATCCTCTCCCCCTCTTTCAGGCTAACAATTCTAAGGAAACACTGTTTGGCATTCAAGTGAAACAACCAGATCTCTCTGTACCACAAGGGAACTTCTCACCTATCCAGCAGGGATTCTCTCCTATAGAGGAGAGCTAATAGCACTAACCTTCCTGTATCTAAGTATTTACAGAATATGCCCTTAAAATGCTGCCTGTGTCCAGGAAAACTCTTAAAACATTCACTATTCTTTGAAATTAGCATAAGTCTCCACTGTTTTTACATATTTTTTGATAGAAAATAAGAGGCACTGCTTTAACATAAGAATATAAAATATTTAAATGATCCCCGTAGTAAGAGAAATGACACCATGACAGAGGTCATTATATAAGATGAAACATAACAGACTTGTACGTTCTTTAACATAACCTTGAATAATTCAGCTTTATTGCTCTGTCACAAACAGTTGTATAAAAAAAAATTGAAAGGGCTTACTTGAAACAGTCATCGCAAGCAATATTCCCCGTGGTCTCCTTTATAGTGCGTTCGGAAACAAAAGCTGGATATTCAGTATCACAGGGCTCTAGGGTTTGTTTCAACCTCTGCGCTATAGGCACAGAAAAAATATCTTGATGTTAACATGGGAAGAACAGCACACAAAATTCTGAACAATACGAGATGCTGTATTAGAGAGCTCAGAGAGAACGGAAATGTTACTCAGCTTCTGCCACCCTGTGAGATTTCCTAGGCAGTGCATAACACTATTTTTTCAATTAAAAGAAAAAAGTTTATCCATGGAATGTAATTTTGTAAGACATAACTGTTAAAGCAGTTATTCATGCTTTAGCCATTGCCAACCTATTTTACAATTATGCACAAGCTTTTATTCAAGATGGACTTACTGCCAATTTTAATTCAGTGGTGCTGTGCCTCACTAATTATTATGTAAGAGGGTTTACATTTATTTGATAATTAAATTGCTGTACATTTTACTGAAGCCAAAACACTTTTTTGGATTATAGCTTGGGGATCTTTGCAGAGTTTCATCAGTTAGAATAACTCGGGGGGGGGGGCACAGGAGGGGGTCAGAAGTGTTACTTTGCCCAGAACCAACCCTTGTTATCTGCTTCCCAAAACAGTAATCATTAAGACTCTGTAACACTTCTAATCTGAAATCCTTGCAGTGCAAGGGACAAGAAAGCATCGTTATTTACATCTTAAAAATTGGGAAATTGAGGTCCCAGGAAGCAGTGAGACTGGTTCAAGGTCAAACTACAGGACAGCAGCAAAGCTGGGAACCGAAGGCAGCACTTCTGACTCTCCCACTGATGTATCTGTTGGACAACGTCTCTCCCTCATTCCCTTTCTTTTCCCTTCCCACCCCTTCATTCTTACTTAACACAGAGATACACTTGCACATCAGCACAAATGTTAAGCTTATCTTAAACTAATTGCTAAGTGAGAAAACAAGACAAGGTATGACAAAAATAGATTACATTAAACAGGCTCTTGGACTCAACAGATCTTCCATTCAAGATAATCTGTTTCAAAGCCAGCGCAGGGGAAATGAGCAAAACTGCATTTGCAATCACACACTAGGACATGCATTTCTGAACTGTTCATAATTTTTGTATGTAATTTAAAAATATTCCCCCAAATGCACAGATCTCAAGGGAGGTACTAAAGCTGGTCAGAAGAGTTTTGATATTTCCAATGTTTTTACTGTGGTCATGACATATTTTAAAATTTAGCATTTTCTTAAGAATTGTCTGACTAGCTCTACCACACCTTCTCCATTTCTCTTCTGTCTTCCTTATCTGCTGCCAAGAATGACTGAAATTTATCACCTGTATTTTGGGTCTATCCTCGCCTGTATCAAGATATGGCTTGTGTAACAGAGAGACTGCCAGAGATCCATGGGTCTCAGATTTCCAGCACCTTGTTAGAATCCAGAAGATGAGGGGGTTGCCCAAGGTTTAGGGCATCTGTCACTTACAAACATGGCTGAGATTACAAGACCTTGTGTGGAAGTATTTTTCCTACTAGGGTTTGGTAAATTGGCAGGTGTGTGGGGACCCTCTAGGATCTTCATAATAATGTGGAGTTCTATTAATGTCATAATTTGAGCAGGAAGCAATTTCCCCATTAGAGGAATTGTTTTTTTTCCTGTGTTTTGTTAAGCATTGTTAAGTAAAAAAAAATAAAAATGTATGAGTTCATTAGTCTTAAATTCATTAAGTGCAGTCATAATTATTGCAACTCTTTGAGGTAATGTAGCACCTACAGCAGAACATACCTAAGCATGTGCTTTTCTCTCCTGCTGACTTCTATCTTGTGAAGTTTCTCCTACTTTTGCTTTTCTAATGCCTGGTGGACTCCCACTTGCCACCTAACCAAATTTGAACTGGGCAAGCAGTACCACAAAAATGATATTCCAATGAGCATGATGAGGGGGTATTTTCAACACTCTTACTCATCAAAGAAATGGAATAAGTTGTTAAAACTTCACTTTCAACCAAAACATTAATGAAAATCCCTCAACCATGTTTGTCTGTCAAAGTGCTGTAATGATAGTTTCATCTTTAAGAAAGTTATTAATGCCTGTCATGTTAAAATATAAACCAGACATTCCATTTCATGAGTTTAAGAGGGATGCTGTCTTTACAGGGTAGTTTCCCTAACATGCAATATAAGTGCCATTGGCTGTCTTGTGTTGGGATATATTAAGACATATTTGTACAGTACTTTTGAAGAAACATCCAAAAAAGTTACCTATTCCTACTCAGGCTGCACTGTGCTGTTCTGCAAACACCAAGGTCTAAGACTGGCATACCTGCCATTCTTCTTCAGACATAAGCAACAGGTTGGCATTTTCTGGGTCTCACACAGCAAACCCTACTGTCCTTCAGAGCCATTTTTCATCACGGATAGGGAAATAACTGGAAACTTAGCCTTGTTTTTTAGAAGATCTATCTAGGCACTGCTGATTATGAAGCAGCCCTAAAAGCAAATAGTGTCTGGTTGGTTCTCGGGAAGCTCTTTGGTGAATGTGCATCTGATCTACATCGGGCTCATTGTTCCCGTAACAGAGGAATTATCTTCAGTGTACAGGTCACATCAGTATGGGAAAGGCCATGCTAAGTTCATGCACCTAAATTTCCAGAAGGCTCTTATCCAGTCTCCAGCAGACACCCATCTCAGCCCTCCCCCCCCCTTTACTTTTCTGAAATGCAATAAAAACCCTGATAAAACATAAGAGATACCTGACATTGAAAACTTCCAATTCTTATGGGAACTGTTAAAATTTCATTATTATCGCAAACGAAGTCTCCACATTTTTAAAAATTATTTTGAGTGAATTGAATTTTAATTCATCTCAATTTTCTACTTTAAAATGTCTGTTTTGAATGGACTGATAAAACAAAATAGTTTTAACCAGTCATGCTTAAAAATAAAAGCTTAACATTTACTATCTTAAGCCTTAAAAATTATTTTTAAATGCAATTATATTGACATAACTGTGTTACTGTGGACTTCTGTTGAAATGGCATTTTCCAGCAAAATAACCCCCTACATATTAGAGCAACTCTAGAAAAAGTAGAGTATAAACAGAAAAGGGTTTGTGTCATTGCTTTATTCACAAAGACTCTTTTGGAATGAAGGGAAACATTTTTAAAAAACATATTTAGCCATTATCTACTACTTTAGCTTCACCATTATAGTAGTGTACTGTATCCCTAGAGTAGAGATAAGCACTTTGGGGTTATTCGTAGAAGATCTTAATTATCTTCTGTTTTGGGGAAAATTAACAAAGAACAGGATGCTAACATGGGAGACAAAACTATTGTTATCAGACGTCTATTATTTAATCTAAAACGTTTTACACACATCTGAATTTCAAAAATCCAGTTTAACTAGCCATTATGGCAAGGAAAAAAAGATTACACTTACCTTTTGCTGTTAGATCAGAGTGCCACCAACTGCATAGATTGAATTCCACAAGGAACCTAAAGAAATCATTAGAGTTTTTATATTAACCCACAGAATATTTTCAAAACTAAACTGGCAGTAGTTGGATACCATTAATCCAATTTTAAATAAAAGCTAACACAGAACTGAAATTCATATTATAATCATAATTCTGGGATTATCAACTACTGCTATTCTCATATTTTCACTGTGCTGTATCTGATCACCAAGAATTTATTCTGAAATTAACCCCATCAAGAAATAACAGACTTACCTGTTAGTAATTTAAATTATTGATCTTATTTGAACTGTCCATTAAAATTCTCAGTGGAGCAACATACAGTATTTTTATTGTTCAACATTTTTGAACATGATTTGTTCATTACGCAGGGTATTTTGACTATCTAGTAAAATGTAGACCTGTAAAGAATGCATTTTCCCACTAAAATATATTGCAAATTGCTTTGAAGAATGGACTGAAACATGTAATTCTATCAGCTATTGTAAGAATGTGAAACCAACATCCAGTTTATCATATGGATATGAAGCCACAACACTTAGACACACAGAAAGTTTCTGGAAATTTTTGAAGCTGTTATAGCTAGCATCAAAGCCTCTTTTAACATGATTTGTCTCCTGGACATTTACTTTAAAAGCTACATTTAAAATCAATCTCTGCCCTCTGGGAATAGCTGTTCAGTTAATTCTCCTTAACTCTTATTCCAAACTTTGATGAAAGCTCATATAATTCACAATTAAAACAAAATTACTACAAGAAAAAAATAGTTCTATTTCAATAAAGATAAAATTCACTTAAATCTGAAACTCTGCTCCCTGACAAGAACAATAATAAAACATACAGGTTAATAATAAAAGATGCATTTTAAGGCTTCCTTTTCTTTGTATGATATTTCTCTGTCATTTCTTAGGCAATCTCTCTTAAAGGCGATACTCATCATATAATAACTTGAAATTATAGAAGAAGGAAAAAAAAATTCAGCAACATCCAGAATACACCTTATCTGACATATACTGTAAAAGTTCCATCTTACAGAAATTCATGAAGTGACAGACAATACAATGAAACTCTGTAAGACTTTGCTATAGTAACAACAGCCCACCCAAGCAGCATTACAAACAGCCAGACATTTATGTAAAATTTAACAGTAACCACAATAATAAATTTGGTTTGTATATTACAATCTGCTAGACTTACTAAGAAAAGATATCCAAATACAAGTGAAGACCATGAATAATATAAAAGCACAACTGTGTATTAATATAGCCAAAATTTTGACAGATTTTAAAAATTCAAAATTGGAAAGCAAAAAAATAAGCAAACCTTACTATATTTAAAATCATATAATAAAAGCAGAATAGTGTATGTAAATGGAAAAATGTACAATTCTTCATTAAGTATTCAAAGGTATAAATATTCATTAATACAAATATTAAGTTCTTGATGAAATTTACTTACAAGACAAGCTCAGTCATAATCCATTTTACTGCAGCAAAGAAGGCATTATAAGGCTGAAGAGAAGCAATGCATTTAATAAAAATGCAAAACATACAGTATTTATATCTTAAGTGAATTCTTCATGTAAAGACAATGTTATGGATTTTCAAATGTATGGGTAGCATGAGAGAAAGAACAATAACTTTTTCTTATGAAGAACAAAATACTCCATTGTATACTAAAATATGTAGTGATGAAATTCCCTTTTAATGTAGTTGGTTATATACACAGGTTATCAGTTGGAAAAGGAGTTTTGCAAATGATTCTTAAATATTTAACCTCTAGGGGTTCCTATTTCCCAGGCTATTGCTGGAGGAGCAGCTCTGGCAGATAATATGAGCTTTTCTTAGGCTGCAATTCACAGGCTTGCCTCTACAATGTAAATCCCTATTCATTACCTCAGTCTAATTAGGCTGAGAAAAAGCTTCTTAAGTTTGAATTTACCTAAATGAAGTTATCTGTGTCATATTGAAGGCCCAGTTATAAGCACTCCAAGTAGCTTTTAATATTCTTCCCTCCTCCCTGCATTTTTCTGGATCATAACAAATACAGCAAATACTTTGAAAATCTTGTGTTTACAGCACTTCTACTGCATTTTGAATATTTTATTTTTGAAAAGAATATTAATAGGATTATTCTTTTATGAAATAATCTCAGGCAGAAAAGTCAGTTTCCAGAATCTGGAAAAGAATCTACCCTTATCTCATTCATTTGTGCTAGGGTTTCCAAGTTGCATAAAATTAGATTCCATATTAATAGAGTATTTTAGCAGATGTAATAAGTCGTATTGACTTTAAGAGAACTCCTCTTATCTAAAATCATGCTTAACTGTCCCGAATCAGCACCTTCCTGAAGCAGTTCCACTTTGCACAGCAGTAACTGGCCATTTAAAGTTTTCAGAAGCCAAAAAGAGTATTTCTGCACAGGGCTGATAACTCGCAGAGCCAATGCACTGGTCAGTCCATGGCATGAAAGGCTGAAATAACAAGTCAGCAGAATGCATAAAGCCCGAGACAGTAGAGATTTTCCCTTATTAAGAATTGTCTTAAAAGAAAAGATAAAAAGCTACAAGTCTTTCCTAGAGATTAAAAGAAATAAAAATTTCAGCCCTGTGGAACATTTAATTTATTTACATTCCAAATCAGAAAACCTGAAATTTCACACACAAGTAATTAACTCTGTTGCGTACTTTTGTTTTTATAATACCAAATGACATAGTGTAAACCAATATATTTATTACTTATGCACCATACATATTTAATGTAAAATATACCCTATATCATTAAACTATTTTAATATAAGAATCAGAAGAAAATCTAAAAACTGCATCTGAAAAAAAAATTCAAGAATATGAATACAAAATGAGAAAAGCTTTGTTTTGAATTTTAAGTGGCAAAATATTTCATTGCATTGATACAAATGCATTCTCAGGAAATGTGATTTTACTATGACAGCCCTTTCCATTCAAAGATTGTTCCTTCAAAAACTGCAGCAAAAATTGCAGGAGTCTTATTCTCTTTATGTATCTAAGCTATCATTTAGAGCCAGAGGAATTTTGCTGGGTCACTCTATGGCACTGATACATTTGCAACAAAGTGGTTCTACGGAGAGTTATCTACGACTTGAATAAATTAAACCAAAAAAATATGCTAAATAACAAAGTACCTGGGTATCTTTTAAGAAGCAATCATATACTGGTAAAGTATAAATCCCTAATTTATCATTTCAGTCCCGCAGCCTAAAAAACTATGATAGAAAGAGGGGTCCAACCCTGACAACTGCTTTCCATGACTTTGACAGAATATTGTGATAGATAGACTTTAGTAGTCATACAGTGTAGTCATACACCATTTCTATGCTGTTTAAAATATGTACTTTTTAAAGAGTCTAAGTCTTGTGCCTATATCTATTCCTGCATTTGTAAAACCACAATTTTTAAAAGGAAGAGTAAACATTTGTGAACAAACATGTTGCCTATGTAGAAACTGTACTGAATTCTGCCTAATAAAATGATTGTATGTACAAAATTGGGCATAAAAATAGGAAAAAAAAAACTTTTGAGGAACCTAGAACTACCCGTTTTTAACGTAAATTCTCCTTCTACTGTCTCTGTAGTCATGGTTATTAGAAGTGACTGAATCAACAGGAAAATAATAAAATAACCAAAGCTCTGCCCATTTTTCATCCTGAACATCACAAAAAATCACTTGAAGTTTAGAGAAGAGCTCAGCTATCTTTAAAAAAATAACAAACATGCTCGCCATTATCTACCACAACAGTTTTTTCTCTGAAAACACAGCATGGACAAAAATTGGAATAGTGAAAATCTCTGTGATTAAAGTCCATTTGTAAGAGGTCTACATGCTGGGTGCTTCTGGAAACTCAGCTGAAGCCCCAGGCCTTGGGATGGAAGGTTGTTGCTAACAGTTTTAATATATTTTAAAAATTTTCATGCAAATGTGATTCACAGCATCCTGTTCTATTTCACTGACAATTTAAGTCTCTTTGCGCAGTCTGGTACTTATTATTATGTCAAGATAGTCTTTTTCAGGTTCAGGCTTTAGCAGATAACAGACTGACAAGTGCAGTAAATCCAAATTTGCAGGTATTTGAAAAGCAGACATTCATGTAAATATATAAATGAAAACATCCCAAAACCGCATGTGATTATTAAACAAACCATAGAAGCTATATATAGATATTTGGAAGTTGCCAGAACTTTGATATTTACTCAACAGTTTAACTACCTAGATCCCTGTGCATTTAAAAATACTATCAGGTAACTTTTTCAGACTGGTAAAATTGTTAGAGTGTTTTGCTGCTGTCTCTTTACATAAGAATTTTTCATGCTGATACAGTCATATATTTGTTAAAATGTTTCCTTTTTAGTATGCAAACACTATATCTAACACCTTATTTTTTCTGATAGACTCTTATAGTAGTCAGTAAAGCATATACATGATTATAAAATACCCTTGGTGTTATTACCTGGACATATGATTTAGCAAGACCCACCCAGCCTGACCCTAATCAGGCCTTGCAGAGGGACAGGGTTTGTATTCGGATTTGATTGCAAGACATTCAATTAAATGCATTGAAATTCTACTTTAAAAGACATCTTCTTCAAATACTAAGAAAAAAAAGTGTTAAAATAACCAACTTGTATGCCTTGCTAATGAACCAATCCTTTCATGTAAAAAAAAAATCTCAATTTTTAATTTGAATTACACTTCTGCATTTGTGTATGCATTTACATACAGAAAAAACCTGTGATTCCAGTCCTCCCAAACAAAGCACAATCTATAGCCAAATTTACAAAGTCCTAAGAAGGAGGATTCATATGGTGCAAAGAACATTTGGACAGAACCTCAGAGATGGTGGCCCTGTGTTAAAAACAGGTGCAGAGGTATTTGACCTTGAAAATGCTTAACACTTTGCATTGGTTTATAATGAACCATTCCTTGTATGCAGTAGGATAAACGCAAGAGCTGTAAGCATTCCAAACCAAAATAATGGGCTTAAAATGGCCATGAGATATTTGCAACAGTTTTCTTTGATGATTGCATGGAAAGGTGCTCAGAAAATTTACTATACTTACGTCCAGTAAGCTATGGGCACTGTCGCTACTCTCTTTGTTTGTTCTACACATGGCCTGGTAGTCATAAAGTGTAATTCTACAGAGAAGAACAGAAAACTGCTTGACTAAAAGAAGAAAACACAGTGGAATAAAAAGGATGATATGGAACAGTCTGCCCACAAAGTAGACAGGAAAAGAAAAATTGTAACGGCAGCAAGGAGAGGAGGGAAAGCGATCATTAAAATACAGTACATAAAGGAGAATAAAGGGAAGAAACACTATGAAAACTTTGGAAGGATTTTAGAAGACTACAGAACAAAGCAAAAGCATAATTGGGAGAAAACAGGGAAGATAGACATACAGTGTAACACACAATGATATAAACAATGTTAGGAGGAGGAGAATACACATTCAACATGATGCTTAAACAATCGGTTCTGGCCTGAGATCAGCACATTTAGCCCCAGAAAGTGAAAGAGCCTATGCATTTGAGGGGCTTCTCACAACAGACAACTCTTGAACTCCAGAAAGACACTTCTACAGTTCTAGCATCTCAGTGCACAACTAGTTTGTAAAAACATGGGGTTATTTCCAAAGAAGAGAGAGGTGGGACTTCCGTGTATTCACAGTATGGATCAGTGAAGCAGGATGGGTTTACTTTTGGTTCTTTTCAGGAGGGCAAAATATTCCACGTCAGGTACCTGCTGTAATAAATATATGCTAGAAGCCTCCTCAGATGCATAGTGAACAGGGATGTTTCTTTCTGCTTCTGAATTTACACATCATTGATACACTTCAGAGATCTAAATGTAAAATCCAGAACTCGGAGATAGTATATGGAATTTGATTATTTCTCTAAATCTGTCTGTCCATAGAACAATTATTTAACTATATCCATCCACATAAAAAGCATTTAACATTTGTAGCAGATGCAAAGAATCTTTAGCTGACAAGTTGCAACAAGAGTAAATATGTAAAAGTTACTAGTACTATTTGAACATATCCATTTGAACTGTTGCATCATCAGAGGGACAAGGGAACACTATTGGACATAGGTGGTTCATAGATGTATGAGATGGGACTTCAACGTTTTGCAATGTGTGCCTTGCTTCTAAGTGAAGAGGAAAGGAGAGCACACAAATTCGGCTATGGAAAAGATGTCCCAGAAGCTGCCAAAAACAGGTCATGAAATGCATTCAGCATCATCATGAGGCATTCTGCACTGCATGCCATGAAACGTTGCAACCTGTACCAATGAAATGTTGTAATCCATTGTGGTAGAAACTGTACACAATTTTTCTGATCTCATTTTGTGACAGCAACCATCACTAAAAGCTTCTTAATTATGCCTAAATTTTCTTTTTGGCTTACAGGCAAAATATCTATTATATTGGATCTTGCAGCTTCAACTAATCATTTAGTACATGGCCATATTGCTTCCATTATTAATTTTATCTTATGTTCAGAATAGAAATGGCTAGGAAGCCATTGTTTTGTGGACCGGCAGAGAGAGGCACATGGTAGACAAACGCATAACTGGAGACCTAAACATGGGTGTAAGTTGAACACTGACCATATTTGGCAGAATCACGCCCACAGCCAGATCCGCGCACACAGATCTGCCAAGACAAACAGAGCAGTACATGGTGTAAGCTGTGCTGCCTCTATGGCATGCAGTAATACACCACTTTCCCTAGCTGCTTTTTTTCCTATTTTTTTATCCCCCCTTTAACCATGGTCAGAATCCAGGTCCCGATCTCTACAGCTCAGCCCTTCCAGTCTTGGTCGGCTTGACTATTTTATTCCTCTAGATCCAAGGACTGTGTGGCATGTCCTGTTGGACCTCCTAGAGGTGGTAGCAAGTGATAAGCGTGCAGACAAGGGCAGGTTATGGATCTTAATGTGCTCTCTGCAGAGTCGTCAAGGAATTCTAGGTGGATGAAATGGTCCCATCCTGCTTCATTCAATACCTAGTGTTACAAGTAGAATAGCACTCAGTTTTGTCTTTATTCTTTACAAATTATTTTTCAATATAAGAAATTTGGTGACCATGTTTGGTGTTCAAAAGGGCAATACGTTTCTCAGTTTTCAATTTCATACACCAGAACTGCTTGGTCAATCTGTGGACTTCATTATTCTGCTAAGAAGTGTTAATCAAACACTATTATAGCGTGTCATGTAGAACACCTGGTATAATTTGAACTTCACATTAAATACTGGAAAAAGCCTTTGCCCTCCTCAGTATTTGTACTTGTATTATATTTCATATGTAATTATTACATTGTAATAGATGTAACAGCTTCTTCAAATGCTCAAAGATAAAAAATCATTAAAAGATTGAAATATGTAGTACACATAACACACAAATAACCAGAAATATAATTAATATTACGAGACATGCTAGATTATATCTTTTGTAGGTTGTCTTATTGTATTGTAGACAACAATCTAAGATTGCATTATGAGCAAGAGGAACAAAAATGTTAAAATGTATATAGTTAAAAAAAAGGTCATTTAACATGGAAAGAAATACTGAAGTAATAAGAGTGTAAGTAAGAGTCATAGCAGAGGGGAAGAGTTGAAATAAACAACTTCAAAATCATTTTTAGAAGACTGCAAAATTGTTTGGAAATGCCTGAATATCATCTGTGGATGGTATTATAATGCATTTAGTTTTAGTAAATATATTTGAAGGTGTTTCCAGTGTGAAGATTCTGGTTCAGGAACAAACTAGAAAACAGATAATGTAGCCAGGTTAAAAGGAAAAAAAACTAAGACTTTCAGCCAAAGAAAACCTGAGTAAGATTATCACGCCCCATAAAATTTAAAAAAAAAAAAAAAAAAAAAAAAAAAGGAGTAAATCCTTAGAAAATTACATGGCAGACACAGATTTCTGATTTCTTAACAAAAGCCTGGAATGAATTCTGTTTCCTGAATGATGTATTCCCATCTCAGTGACTTTCCAAGTAGGCAGATTTAACATCTATCTGAAAGTTCCTAAAGATGATTCAAACAATAACATGGGATGTGCCAAATGATTATTGCTAAATGATTTTAAAAGACCGGATTCTTCCACACTACAAACAAATAGGGAATTTGCAATACATTTCAAAGATCAAGTATACGAAGCCCATAATCATGTTGAAATCTGAACACTGAAATGTACTGAATAAATTCTGGAGACTGTCACTATAAGCTCAGTATAAATGGGTTCCAAGACATTAACAAATTCAAATCCAGTTTTGTATTGTTTTTATTCTTGTAAATGTAATAGGAAGGTAGAAGTCTTCCAGCCCTGTTTTTTATAATGGGTACTATAGTATTTGTAGTCAAAACAGTGGCCTAAGACACTGTGGTGCTTCTGTGTTCAGGTGTCATTTACAGAGTGTTATTTTATTGCTAATGCCTTTCTGAGATTTTAGAAAATTAGAGATTTTTCTCACTCAACTCAATTGTTGCAGAAAGAAAGGCTTCCAGATTGCCCTTTTTGAGTAAGTGTTTGCAGCCAACTGTATCCTGTTCAACTGACTATAGTTAGTGAACACAATTGCCTACTTCCCGCAATCCAATTTTAAGTCCATCCAGATGCTCAAGTCCATGCATCAGCACCTCACAGGAGAGCTGTGCTGTTGCTATGGATGACATGCGTGAGACTTACGGACATCACCGCTGCCTATATTCCTACACCTGGTCACTGAAATCTACAGAGCAATTGGTTTCAACACCAGTCATAGGACAAACACAGACTATGTACAATCAGCTTTAACTAACAGAAAATAACTTACCAAACCCTAAATGTGCACCTCCATTGTATATAACTTCAGGGGCCAAATACATTTTAGTGAAAACCTTTTTATTGTCAATTTCCTGATAGAGCAAATTCCAGTCTTGTATTTTGCAATTCTAACTACTACAATTGAGTATGGATCTGGTTCAAGAAAATGAAATTTTTAAGACTTACCGGCAGAGCAGACTGTATGGACAGACGTACTCTATTACTTTCAGCTAGATTTTCAGGACACCTATGGATTTCTACTTGGTAGTGTAAAATACCCACACTAACAATTATAATAGCTGAAAGATCTTCAATGTTTAAAATTTCAAATGTTTTGCCACCAGCTCAAGATTTGGAGATTTTCATAAAATATGTAGACATAATAAGCATCTTACCATGAAAGTAAATGGTAAGTCCCTTAAAAGAAGCCCCAAAACCAACCAACCAAACAAAAAAACACCAAAAAACAAAACCCAAAGGAAGAAGTGCTCCAAAGAACCAAGCAGAAGAAGCCAAAAATACAGGATGCTTTACTTAGCGGCACTATGCTTTATTCAGTGGTCCATGTCACAAGTTCACTTGTGTTGGAAAGATGTTAATTAACTCAGACACAAGATACGCACCCTGTCTGACATTCTCACTAGGAGGGGAAGGAAGGGCAGTGTTGAATGGTTTGAAGAGTAAACTAGTTTCTAAAGCCTGGAGAGGGTCCTTGTGTGGAGGCAGCAGGACACCGTAAGAAATCCCGTACTGCTGCAGCTCTGGCTCTCCCACCTCCATTGACAGACAGATTCCTAGTGTCCAGAAGCTGTCAGACTAATACCTTTCACCACCAAGAAAATCAATGAAAAGCATAAAAATAAATTACAGCATTTTGACAAAACAAACTTGTCATCACATCTCTTTGCCTTTATTGTTCAGCTATTCCCAATTGCCAAGGTGCTCCAAAGCATGATGTGGATAAGAACTACAACTCAACCTGTATTTCCAGCATACAGATGACAACTCTTTTACACAGCACACATGGCTTGACTTTCTCCCTGAAGAGGGTAGAACAATTCCCATACACAAAGTATGAGCAGAAAACATACCACAGCAGTGAGGGAGTTTTCAGAGCACAAATACCAGATACATATCTGGTAAGAGGAAAAAAAAAAAAAAAACAAAAAGAAAAAAATCAGAACAGGGTTTTTCATGTTGGTAAGTGTGAGAAGGAAGTGACAGATATTATTTGATTATTTGGTACCTTCTTGTAAACCTGTAGTAGACAGTCTGCCAAATTGTTGCCTTTCTGACAGCTATTTCACTGACAAAAATGAAGTCATTCTTCAGGGCAGTATAATTACGTATTATTCATTTAGAAATAGAAGATTAAGGGTGAGGGCCTCATACATGCTCTGCAATGCACAGGACAGCCAATACAGAAGACAATTATTGGAAATAGTCTGCTCATTTTCCTACTTTGCGTGTCTTTCCTACTTTGCCTGCCCATACAAAAAATACCTATTCATCTACCTGACTATTTTTGTGGTATTTATACCATAATAGCAGGGTATATTTTGAGTTTACTTTTTCTTTTACTAAATAAATCATCACTAAAGATAGGGAAATTTTTTCTAAGAACTGCTACATTGTGCAACTCTTACATCAGAGTTGCATTTGTCTAGTACCAAATCCACTAACTCTGATTTGAATTGTTCCTTCAGTATCTCACTGATTACATTCATAAACACTGCCAAACTACTAGAATGTCAAATTGATATAACACCTTCACCAAAAATTCAAGAATGTTTTATTAAAATGAAGGCTTAAATGAGAAAGAATGGCCTAAACTAAACAGAAAAATAACCTTCATTTGGAGGTTGCACTGCTTCAGTGGAAATGAAGTCCTGTTGGTGAGCAACTACTTACTGTTTTCATGATTTGGCTTTAAGAATGTTCTGCTCTTTGCCAGTAGCTTAGTAAAGAGTTAGGATTTTTTTTTTGATAATCTTATAACCTGGAGGCAAAACACTTGCTAGCTTTTGCTTGTAAAACAAATCAAGACAGAGAGATGAAAGTCTACCTCTACGTGCATGCATTCAGAGAACACAGGAGGAGTTGGAGTGTCCTGTGCCGTAAGGGCACCGACAGCAGGCATTGTTCACTAGGAAGCACGTGAGTAAAGATAAAGGAACAGAGTACAGATAAAGAAACAAGAGAAGCTGTCAAAGCAACAGGAACTTATTAGAGTGAGCCTTAGTATCTGGGAAAGCTGGAATTCAGGGGTGCGCCATCTCAGTCATATATTCTGACAACGTGATTAAATACCAAAGCATAGATTCTTCTTCAGAGGCCAAGGTGATGCTTGGTGGAAACAGAACTGCTAAGAGGAAATGATGCTGCTTCCATATTTGTCTTACAGAATTCCTTAGCTTTCCTCCTACTGCAAAGGATGAAATTGTTCTGAAGTCAAGAGATATTTAATTTTCTCTTATAGATTTATTATGCTTATTTATTTTGGGATCTCATTCCTCCTATATCCCTTATTTTTTCTGATGTTAATGTGTTTTACTTAGATTGTCATGCTTTGAGCAGTTGAATCTATTTTTTCCACTGTTTTTATGTAAGCAAAGTGCTAAGGAAACTATAAAGAAACTTTTTTCCAAGTTATGTGAAGCAGATACTTTTCCATAAGCACATCCTAATTTATTTAATAATGAATTTAAATTATATTTAAATTATTTAACTGTGTGCAATATTTAGGGTATAAGATAAACATCATTTTGCTAAATGAAATCATAGAATGTCACGTTGCTGTGGGGGCACTGATATAATTTTTCTCCCTAAATATAAAACACATAAACTAAGAAAATATACATACATACATACGTACACATTATTCAAAAGAAGTACTGAGTTTAAAGAAACTGAGGAGGGAAGGAGGTATTTAAGTTCATTTTAAAAAATAAACAGCGAACACAAAAATTGAATTTCATCCTGCTGCAGGTTGAAAAGAAATATAGTCAGCAGCAAACAACCCCCTTTTGTTTAACACTTCCAGCTCAATCCTAAAAAGAACTTCTATATCCCGCCAAATTAGTGGTAGCTGAGAGAACACACAAAGGGTTATTTCATTCCTTTTGTGGACAGAGAGCCTGAAAGCTGGCACAAATCGGTGAGGTGGTGGCACGTATTTGCACTGCCACTCAGATTATTGGTGCAAAGGGAAGAAGGGACTCCCATCCCCACAGTTTACGGGGATGTCAGTAAACTCTCCTGCAGTGATGATCAGACTCAACAGCACCTTCTAAAGTGAAAGGAGCAAGACCAGATTAAACAGGGCAAAGTATTATAATCCACATGTTGGATGGTAGATGTCATATAAGAAGCAAATTGCAAGAAAGGATGGCTCCGGATACTATCAGAATGAAATGCTAATGAACAGAGCTTGCCCCTGATTTTGTCTCCATGATAAGAGCAGCAATAAAAAGTATAATGCATGAAATATCTTTAGTTGTACTCTCAAGGAAACAGTGCAGGTAACAGATTTTACCACTGCATCAACTCAGTGCTTTTTTTCTTTTCTTCTTATTCCATGTAAAATACATTTTGGAAAAGCAAAATATAATCCCACCCAAACAAATCAGTAATCTTAAAAACATGGTGTTGGACAATGTTTCATGAGAGCCAGCAAAGACTTCTTCGTATCGCTAGAATAATTGATTTTAAAGGCTTCATCTAGCACAGCTCAAAGATAGTTTGGGGTGGGTTTTTTTTTTTTGTTGCTGCACAGAGCTATCTGCTGTACAGCAGGAAAAGCAGGTGGCTCATTTAGTGCAATTACACCACTTTGATTCTCTCCCGTTTTTAACTGATTGGCAATGTCCAGTTTATTGTGTTTAAAATAATTGGCTCATTGTGTTTACATTTTCTCTAGCATGCAGCTCAGTTTCACTGAGCTAGTGGCTTCATTATCTGTAACCCTCTTGGAGCTCAAGACCAGCAAAATCATAAGCCAATGCTCCACGCCAAATTGGCGCCCAGTGCAGTTTGAAGGAATACTCGAGCCATGCAGCCTTTGTTTTCTCAATGGTGCTGCCTACTACCAGTCATTGTTCAGTAGATATTCCATTTGAAATGCTTTGCTAGGCAGGACAAAACAAATAGGGACAAATTAAAGCCTTATCCCTTGATTTTGATTTTGACTTTATCTTTGTTTGCGTTAAATAAAATGCTTCAACTCTTGTATAAGCAGATCTTTTCATTGTAGAACCCCTTCTATGAATATGTATCACTTCACTTCCTCTTACAGCATATGTTAAGAATATAGTGCTAAGCACAAAAAGGTTGCCACCCCCAAAAACTAGGATCTGGGATGATTCAGTGAGTGCTAGGTATTTCCATTTCAGGTCAGTCCTTTTCTGGGAGTGGTGTTCAGCTGTAACGCACAGAGGCAGCACGGAAAGCTTTCTGCCTGTAAGAGAGCTGGTTTACCAAGGAAGCATGGAAATCATCTGTTTTGAGAGCCTCTGTACACCCTCACATTTAATAACTAAATTCAGTGGTTGATGGGACTAGTGATGTGTCTTTTTTTTTAATTTGTACTAGAATGCACAGGAAAATAAAGGGGAAAAGTATAATACAATAGTCTGCACTTCTCTCATACTGTAAGAGGACAAAGTGGTAAGGAACAGTTCTTCAGCTGTGTATAAGCCATGAAGAACTCCAGTGTTGAATTACAGGTTAAAGGGAAAACCTCTTTCTTACTTCCCCAGGATGCATAATTTATTTCCAAGGACGACACATAAAATCACTAATACGTTTTATTGTCGTCACGATAGAAAGACCAGGTCAATAGTCACAACAGCCCTCAAAGGTGAGCTAGCACATGAATGGAAATGAATTACTGGCAGAACACACTTTAACAGTTGGCCATTTTGCACTGCCTAGTTTGAGCAATCTTCAACTCTTTACAGGTCAAAATGTTCAATGTTACATCAATTATTTGCTTTTAAAATAATTCAGTAGTAGATATGGCCGAATCCTTTTTCCACTTGAGCACAGCGGGCACAGGAAAGGCACACAGTTTTAGCATCATAGTCAAATAAACTGTTCTTTTAACAAGAAGCTCACTGTAGGCTGTCTCCAATACTCTTAACATTCAACGTGCATGTTATCGGGTTACACTCATCATATGGAAAAGAGGTAGAATAAGAATCCAGTCACACTGACAGTCTTGGCCTTCTTTTATGAGACTTTGGGGTTAGTTTATTTCATTTTGGTGTTGCAACATTTTTCAAGAGACAGAAAGTCAAGTTAATTCTTACCTCTTAAAAGAACCCATTGTTAGTAACTTGTTCATCACAGCCCCTTCAACCTCCCCAAAAAAGTAACCAGTCTGTAAGGAAAAAATGCACTAAATTACCAGAAATGTAGATAAATGAAAACAACGTTGGATGCAATTTAAACTGGCATATTCTAGGATCTGACAAGAGTGGCTTTGACAGTTACATAGATAGGTTTTCAGGACTACTGCTACATAAAGACTGAAAAGGACTTCACAGTCATGGCAAGTTATAGAGATTTCATTTTTACCCCTGAGCAGATGTGAGGGCTTATACAATATATTGAGGTACATTATATAACATCTAATATCAGAAATAAAAGCCTTTCAAACCTAAATCTTGTAAAGAAAACACACTAATCTGATCACAAACCCTTGTGATTAAAATGTTACTCAAAAAATATGTAAACAGGTTGTGAGAGGATTTCATAAACAGTCATAAAAAAAGCATTGTTTATAATTCCTGCATGACCTCTTTAAGGAGCTGGAACAGTACATTTCATCAGTCCTATAAATTTTAACTCCATTCAGAGTCATTTCCTACTTAAAACCACTCAGCCTGATGAATTACTCATTTCGTCCTTGTTCAGTAAATGTGGACTAATAAAAATAAATCTCTGTTGAGAAAACAAACATTCATGTTATGAATTTGGTATGTAGTATGGAAGTGACTCCATCATCTGCAGCCATTCATTTGACATTGGAAAATCTTGCATGTACAGCACTTTTCTAGCTTGGGAAGACATTTTTTATTTTAGAGCCTTAACTCCCAGAGGGATTGGGTATGTTCTCTGCATTGTTTAAAGGGAGAAATCCCACAATTTATGGGGGGGAAAGGGCACTACACTCTCGAATTGCATGGATTCCATAGGTTTTGTATGAACTAAACCCCAATTCCATTACAAGGAACTTAGCTGACCTCAAGTATGCACCTGGGAGTTCGCAGGCAGAAAAGTTACAACCCTAGCCAAAAAAGGCATTCCTCCACCTAAAAAGCAAGTATTGCCTTTTTTTTTTTCACTCAGGGGAAACTTGGGACATTTTCCAAAACACATGGATGTGTAAAGTCTCTTAGAAACAAGAGGAACATTTGTAGCTTATATGGCTAAAAATACTAGCTTCAATAGCCCTAGCTGACTGATGAGGAAAGATTATCCTAACTATTGGAGAGGCAGTCAATGTCAAAAAGCCCAAACCATAAATGACTGGTATAACCTTAGATAGTAATAAACCTGATTTATCAAGTTGTGTTTCATTCTTATAAAGACATTTCAGTGACAGTTCTCCCCACAAAAAAACTACATTTGTAAATGCTAGTTCTCTTCCAAAGCAGTGATATCTAGATAACCATTATTTTTTAATACATTAGGATTTAGTTGTAATTCAGATGAAGAATTACATTGACCCTGAACAAGATTCTTCAAGTAGTGCAGGTGATTTTTGGAAAGTCCGTAGAAAAACAGTGCTGAAGCAATCCTGGACAGGTGAGTAATTGATAAAGCTCATCTCACTTCCTTACCTCTTTCTCTATCTTCAATAAATATACAGTGGCTATAGGGCCACGCTATAGTGGCTGAGGGCTGAGTAGGAGTATGGATATTCCTATCCACAATCACAACACATCAAAGAAATTAATCTTCAGACAATTCTGGCAAAATTGGGGCACCATCACAGCAGCTTTCAGCAAAAGTTAATGAGAATGGTGGTGGTTTCTTCATAGGGTTTCCAGGACTGGCCAATTATACAATCATTTTTGAATATTTTTCTTCACAAAGTCAAAGCAAATTAATAACTTGAATGATCTTCTCATTAATCTTGATCCTTGTCCTTTCTGTTGTGATGCTGAGTGATTATTTTTAATTCTTCAATGACTCTAACCCACTTCACAAAACAAACTCCTCAGCTAATGAAATTTTACAGAGCTGTTATCTCAAGTTTAAACATAAAAGCTCTGTGTCCCCAGCATCCTCCCTCCCTCTCCAACCTTTCCATGTGGCAAAAATGCAACAGGGAATCTTTTTTCTTGGGGTAAAAATGTTCTGCAGCAGACAGACACTTCTGCAGCAAAAAAAAAACAACTTTTAAGAGACCATTTATGAGTTTTAAGAGCAGAGCCTGCCCCAATGGGAGACACAAACTGAGCTCCTGTGAGAAACAACTTACATTCTTTGTTGAAGGATTTAAAAAGAAAAAAAAAATATATTACTAATTCCTTAGCATTTTAAGATAGTGGCCTATTTAAAAAACAAGTGACCTTATATAAATGTGTTACATGAGAAGATTGAATAAAACTCTTCCACTTACCTGTCTATAGTCTTCAGACACTAAAATGAATCCATTGTTATCTATTAGGTAACAGCTGATTGCCTGAAAAATAATAAAATACAAATTTAATTTATCATTTTAGGATACTGCAGTAAGTTAATTACTCTAAGTGACTTCTAAATGGGTAAAGACTCCAAACTTTTATAACAGCATACATAACGTTTTACTGAATGCAGTCTCAATTTATAGGATGTATTCTAATTTAATTTTTATGTATTCGATTCATGCAAAACAAAAATATGTACAGAAAGGGAGGATATATGATAATTCTAAGAAAACATAAGATGAACAAGGTCAGTGTTTTTATATATAATCCATTCTTAAAAGTTTTACTTATAACTAAGTTTCCAAAGGCATAGAACTTTGTTGCTCCTGACGGCTTTTCCTGTGTTTGGAGAAAAACATCAACACAATGTCATTACTCTAATGATGTATTAATGAAAACACAGTGTCAGCCTGGAGGACCAACAGGGAACCAGGTAATATTTTTTAATTTGTTCATTGGGGGATGGGACCAAAAACTTCTGTAAAAGAGGCCCCACAGGTCTCCTAAAGCTTTCCAAACTGTGTTTTTAATTGGGAACTGGATTTAGAGGTAGGACTGTTAGCTTTTCGTAGGTCAGATGTATAAACTGTATAAAACAAGGTAAACCCAAATCAGTGCTTCCCTCCATACATGCATGCACTATTTTAACCTCAAGTGAATTACTTGCTACAGGCAAAGTTTTAATTACTGTGCTTCAGAGTTTAAACATAAGGTTCAACTCATTGAAATATCTCAGCTTCTCTTCAGTATTGCCAAATACCCACCTCAGAGTTAAATCTTTAACGTATTTCTATTGTTGGTCTAAATCAGCAAACATTTTATCATTGTTTCTTGAATTTTATGTGACATTTGTGTAAAAAAAATGTAGGATGGCTTCCAGTATAGCAATCATTATGGCTTTGGTTTTGTTTTAAAACCTTTCCTGCTGTAAATGGGACACACAGAGACAGGGTAAATCGCATTTCCTGCTACACTCTGCACATAGAGGGAAATCTCTTTGCAGTTGTAGAGAGGAAAGCTGTTCCGTGCAGTAGCACTTGTGCAAGATGTGAAAACGCAGTCTGATTTTTCAAGAGATGCTTAGATGTGTCTGATTCTCATTTTGACCACAGTCGTACTGTTCTGTGGGGCTGAAGAAGGGCACAAATTTTCAGAAATGCTGGCTTGAAGCTTAGATTTTAAAAAATCAAAAAGCCCAAATCAGCCAAAAGTTTGCAAATGCTGGATATTCATTCTAATTGGGGAACCTAAGCTACAGACACCCTCGGTGTCAGAAAATCTGTCAAAAAGGAAGTCGGAACAACTCATTTCCAACCTTTGATCTGCTAGAAAGACAAAAATTGTCACGTGCAATGTGAAAAGCTGATGATGCTGGCAAAGAATTGAGTAGAGCTAATGCATTCAGAAGAGGCAGCTACTTAACCTCAATGGTGTGTGAAGGGTGGAATTTCAGAAGTAGACTGTAACACCAGAACACTGCTCTCCCCAAAGTCAATCATAAACCTCCCACTAACTTTATTAAGAGAGGAGCTAAATCAACAAAGAACTCTTTTGAGGATACATATTTGCAGTCCTCATGCATGAAAGATTAATCTAAAGATAGTGCTTTAGAAGTAATATTTCTCCACAGTACAGAAAATAAATAAAAGTAGTTATGTTGGGCAAGAAAGAGTGTGGGCTTAATTTCACAGTTTACGGATTATATACAGTTGCGAAAACACTATCTTGATTCGAGAATTAGTGGCCACTTCTCAAATCTCTATGCCATAGTCATTGACTAGCATTTTTCAGAATTTAAAAAGTTACTATGTTTTAGCATTATTATTAGAAAATTACACAATAAATGAAATCTGCATCTTTTTGGAAGAATGTGAAGATAACAGGGTTTCTATTTCAATCCATTTTAGAAACATTAACAAGGTGAAAATATTCATTCAGGACCATTCATTCCTCTGCTTGCGAGAAAGATAAATAATATTCAATATTCAGCACTACATTAATCAAACAGTTTGTAAATTAAACTTAGCACTGACAAAGGAGAGTGGGGTGCAATTTACTTGCCCAATACCTTAGCAAATCTCAATCAGAAGATTTCAGAGAGAAGACTAATGCAT
This sequence comes from Gallinago undulata, assembly GCA_026546715.1. NCBI lineage: Eukaryota > Metazoa > Chordata > Aves > Charadriiformes > Scolopacidae > Gallinago > Gallinago undulata. Next base: position 1,120,705 of record JAOTQQ010000003.1, on the reverse strand, counting down.
GGGAAAATAGCATTTGCATAGATTAGAGCTGTATGAAAGAGGTTTAATTCACAATGCTTCACAGGTATTGGAAATGAACTGTGCACAGGTTTGCCCAAAGGTTCAAGTTCAGTGAACTTCGGATTTCAAGGGGAATGTTCTATAGGTGGAGAGTCCCTGAGCTTGTAAAATCGAGTAGGCATGAAGTCCAGTATAAACACAGCAAGAATGTTGACTGAGGTCTGAGAACACATTTGGATTGCAGTAACTTTGATCAAGTCCGCTATGTATTTTTCACAGCTCCAATATATAATAACAGTAATGGAATGTAATATGGGTTAAGAAACCAAAAAAGGAAAAAGAAAGAAAACAGAATATAAAAGTAAAATGTGAGACATCGGGAAAACAAGAAGAAATGAGGAAATTCAAAGTGTTACAAGAAAAAAAAAAAAGATTTCTAATTGTATACCTGTGTTTTAGAATCAAAAGTATCCCACAAACTCAACTAATTCTCTGTATGATTATTGTGCCATTCTATTTGCATTAATGTCTTAATACTTTTAAATGCTTTGACTTACACCATAACTGTTCAGCAGATATTTTCTTCCCATTGAGAAAAGACAGCTGTGAAAGTCATTAGAGTCAATGGAAGAGCTGTGATATTTGATTGAGTTCTATCAACAGTGTATTTTGCCATTAAAAAAAAAGTTTGGAATCTCTAAATCATCTAGGTTTACACTATTACTGAATTTCTCCATATGCTTACATAGCTCCTGCTGCTGTCAAGTGAAAATAGCTGAGAAGACTTTAAACAGCTTACATTTTCTTTGCACGTAGATGTAATAGCAAAAGAAGTTCTGCATGAATATTTAGCAAAGTATATGACTATTCCTATTACCTGCCAAAGTGGATTGTTTCTGGTGCACCCTCTTGGAATCTTTATCAGTGTGTACTTGCTTCTTAGCAAGGACAGACCAAAAACGTTTTTGCAGTAATGATGATATCCTTGTTTTGAAGAAGTCTTTGGACACTTTGTAGCAGGAGCATGTTTTAAAAAGACAAGCAATTTTGTAATATTACTATTCTATCACAAATGAAGGAAGTAATCTCTGCCTAGTTTTTAATCCCCAAAGCATAGGTGTTCAGGCTAAATAAGGAGGAGATTTTATCCAGCGCTCTAATTTTACCCAGACTACCTGCAGTTCTGCTTCTCAGGCTGGTTGGCTCTGACTGGAAACCCACTGCTGAAAATATTTGAAGCTGCTGGAAACAATTCAAGGTAAAGTTGTGTGTTAAGTCTATAGCAACCTACGGTAAAGCAAGGCCATGAAACTTAAGTAATTAACAATTCTACAGACCTCCTTTTTTCAATAGATGTCTGATCACTCTTTGGGGAATGGAGTAGTAAACATTATGAGCTCACCTTAAAATTGGTTAATGTGCAAATGACGGCCTGGAATTTGGCTAAATAAGAACTTTTGCCCACACATGGGTGGAATCTGTTTTGTTTTTCATTAGTTCATATTTGGAAAAGTTTACTTAATGATTACAGTGATACAAGTTTTAAGTGGAAGAGTCTGTAAATTGACTCATATGGTCCATTTCATTGCTAAAGATGGCATGTTCATCAGGCCTTTGTGTTTTGGTTTACTGTAAATTTTATTTTCTAGTACTTATCACTATCTATCCTCCAGCTGTTAGATCCCAGGGTCCTTGTAGATGAATAAGAGTTTGTTGTAAGTTTTGCTGATTTGGTATGCTGAAGCAGTTAGTGTTCTACTCTCGTAACTGCTGACATTTTAAGTTCTGTCTTTCTCCCTGGAATGTTTTTGTGATCTGAATCTCATATTAAGTAGACATCTATTTTAAAAAATGTTATCACTGCACCCATGTCACAGCATATGAGGTTCTGTAGTAGTATCCTATAAGTGAGATTCTAGGATTGATTATGTACCTTTTAAACTTTTCATAAATAAATTTATACAAAAGTAACCAAAAAATTAAAATAATGTTGTTTGATTTGAACAACTAAAAACCCAATACAATAATGGTGAATGTTAGAAACCACTCCTCAAACACATTCATGAACGATTTTTTAGCACAATGATTTAAAGTTTTGAAATGCCTATCCTCAGGACAGCCCAACTTTGCTAACTTTCACTAGAGGAAATATTGCACACTATTTTATGTAACTATTATTGTTAATTTTTATGCCCTGAACAAATTTAATGCTACACAACCCAGAGCACACTCCAAATGAATTGGCTATTCTATAGGCAAGAACACAGCCAGGGCAGCAGTTCAGGTGGTGGAAGATACGGAGATTTCATTGGAAATACATTAACAGGAGGGAAGCAGCACCTCTGAGATAGGAAGTAGGAGTCTATTTCAAATGCTAGGACACTCAGAAAGAAACCTATAAGACAATACTATAAGAAAGATAAGACGAGACAGCAGAGAAAAAGGAAATAAAGACTTATGGAATACTGCAAATAATGTAGGTTCCTATTGTAAAAAGTAGGGACACAAACTTATGAGAATTTGAAGATAATTCAGAAGAAATATCTTCAGAGGAAAAAAAGAGATGAGAAGGAATTGTTTAAACACCTCTTCTTGCAATGGTAGGGGCAACTGCTCAGTTTCTGATGGTTTGTTGTGAGTACCATATGTTATGCTTTGTTGAAAAAGGTGTGAAAACTAATGCTCTACTGACTGCTGACTCTTGTTGATATGGATAGGGCCTTTCCTGAAAGCAACTAAGCTTGTATAAAAAACTGAATAAAATGGTATAAAAACTTTTAAATTGTATTTAAAAATGTTATCTTACTAAAATTTCAAAAACATTGCATTATCATGAATTACAGAACCAATCAAGCTCTTGCCTTTTATTTATGTTTTGCAATAGTTCTTTTGGCCACTAAGTGAAAAGTATGAAACAAATATAGCCTGCAGTTTTTATTTCTAGATGTATGAATTTACATTTTATCATACTTAATTCATATAGTTTGTTCAAGCAAAGTTTATCAGATGATCCAGATCTCAAACCATTCACTCAGCTTAGAGATAACACACAGATGTTATCAGCAATTGGATTGTTTTCTTCCAAGTCACTCATAATAACTATATATGATACAATATCTCAAAACCAGCTCTGATTTTCTGGAATCTTGTATGCCTAATTCCTCCTGATATATCAATACAGTCTGTGCTTTGTCATCTACTTTTTAATTCATTTAACCTGGATGCTTAACAAAAATATTGTATGGTATGATGATGATTCTTTGTAAAATCTATGCATAAAGATATCAACGATTGTATTTTTATCTACCAAATTAAATTCCATAAAAAGCTACTTTGGTGAGTTCACAAAGCCAAACTGACTGAAGTTTCCTTTTTTGCTTCTGAAGTGGTATTAATGTATTAGTGCTACATAGATTCCACTCTGAATTAATGTCTAATTCTAGTGTGAACATCAAAGATTAGCTTCTAAAATGTACAATAAAGTAATAAAGAATGCCTTATAACATATTCAAATTAATTCCAAAACTGGATTCATAAAGTACAAGTTATTACAATGCATATTTAAGGTATCATTTTCAACCTTGTAATTAAACAGATGTTTGTAAGCAGTCATAAAAGAAGTCTCATTATCTAAATAGCATAATATTGAGAAGGTGATCCAAATTATACCAGGACATTAATTTACTTTGAACATCACATTGTAAATTATAATCAACTTTATGTTCTACTGCAGTAGAGACATAATTGGAAAAAAAATAATTTGTTACTTACTTCATCATCACAACTTATAGCACATCTGCCATCGAGAGATGCACACTAGAGATGATACCAAAAATCAATAAAATATTTTCATTTCTAGTTTGATGATTACAAAACATGACACGTTATAAATCAATATGAGCATACTTATAAAGAAGTTGATATTGATTACTTTTTTGTCTGACAATTGTTCTAAAAATGACTACGAAAGTTTTACATCTGTTCACCAATCCTGTTGTATTCCTGTCTTCAAAGAAAGCATGCATTCACACTGTAACAATTTCAACTGTTTTAAACACCATCATCTCCCCCCTGTGCTAGAGGCTTTGAGACTATTTGTAGACAAGAACAGAAGATTTTCGAAAAGGGGTAGGATAGGACCTACATTTTAGGTGTTATTCTCTGAAACAGTAAAGTTCCAATTTATTCTCAAAATAGGGATGGCATCTCCTAATCTTGAGAAAGTACATGCTTATCCTCTTCAATGAGTACAAATCCTATATCCTGAACATCTTAGGTATAGTTTATTGAAGACTATAAATGCCAAGCATGATTCAGTAATCTGGTTTAGTTAATTAATCCGTGTGTTACTTAGAAAACAGGTCCTAGAGTAAGAAGGCATAATTCTGCTATCACTGAATCATTTTGCTGTCTCCCCTTTCTCTGAGGGAGAAAATTAACGTGTCAGGCCAAAAATGTAAGTCTCTATGTATAGAAGCCAAAAATTAATAATCTACTTGCTTCCATAAACATGGGATCAAGCAACTTTTGACTGCTAAATTTTCTTTTTGGTGATGATGAACTGGAATGTAAATCAGAAGAACTAGCCATTTCTATATTTCAAAAACATTGTTTATGTCCCATAGTTTTGTTTGTGACAAAAAACTGCAGACCATCATCTGAACAGTTAGAAAGCCATTGTGGATTCAATGACAAAGAAAATTTTGATTTAAAATATACCTGTCTGCTTGCAGTCCAAAATTTCCGCTGGAAAAATTCAAGTTTCATCTGGATACCTACAGCTGGGAAACACACAAATAAAACAATGTGTTGTAATTCCTTTGAAAGAATTATTTAAAATTAATCAGAAGGAAAACCAGTCCTAAAATAAAAAGGGACAGTAAGCCCAAAAAATAAAAAAATACAAGTAATTAAATTGAAGAGATCACAGACACATTTTAAATTTATTACAGTTTGATTAAATATGAAGATATTGCTAATTTAATGTGAAGAATACACAAGGCAAACATAATTCAAATAGCGTATGTCTCCACAATTAAAATAAAATTCCACAAACTGAACATATTTATGCTCACATCAATCTCAAACATACATTTTACTGATAGCAATATAACAGCTATTTGCTTTGTGCAGAAACTATGTGAAAATGTTGGTTAACATTTCAAGCCTTCATTTTTTATTTGGTCATTTAATTCATGAATTATCAGTTGAACACAAGAAGCCTATATTTCAAACATTAAAACATCTTTAAAAATATTAAATTAAGAGCATTGTGTTAAATTATGTCAAATGAAACTATTTGACAAACATTGCTTGTTTTCAAGTTTCAAAAAAAAAAGAAAACTAATGATAACTGTTTGTATTTTTTAAAGAATGATTCATCAAGATACCACTGGTTTCCTCAGGTGTGATTAATTTTTCCTAATAGCAGTAAACCTTTCTTCCAGCCTAGTCTGATATCAGTTCATATAGGACCTAGTCTACATTGCATTAATATTGTTGTTCAACAGAAACATTGTGGTTTTCGTAAGCTCCAAAGGCAGTTGATTTCTCCTGGTTTCACTTGCCTATACTAAGAGAATGACAATACATCCATCTATCTGTGCTCAGAATTTCTGAATTAGCTTCCTTAAAATCAGTTAATATGATGAAGAATATGGCAGGAAGACAGGGACAGAAAGCCTACAGACATCTGCTTCTCTTGTTCTTACCAGCTACTGCTGCATCCCTGGACCATATCTTTTACGCTCGCACTCCCTCAGAGAGCACACCCTGTTCTGGGCTTTTCTGCAAAAGTGTTTCGGGGCTGACCCTGCACCAACTGATACTGTAGTTGCTCAGCACAATTCACCATGGGACTCTAGTTCAGTGCCCTGCGGCTTCTTGTCAGCTTAGGGGACACATAGCTGCTAGGGTAAAACGAATGACCTGGGCCCTTATGATCAGTCCATAACCTTAGTATATAATTTCTTCACAAAAGCTACAGTTTTTAAAGCCTTGAAGGTCTGAAGACCTAACTTCTAGAAAACTATTGCTACCATGTTTTGTTTATAAATAAGGAAAATTTTGAAAAAAAATTGAGTTGTTTTGGAAAACTGAAGAAAATGTAATTTTTTTCATTCCTCCTCTAGGATCCACATCAGGGATCATTTAAAAACATGTTTACATTTTGATTATCTGTACTTGCTTTTGCAAATGTATACATGCTGATGTCATGCATATATTTTATTTTGTGTTAGCAGACAGGAAAAAGTATGTGAAATTAAATCTGTAATGAGCTGATACAATGGCATGTGAAATTACATAAGGAATTTTCTTATTACACCAGGTTATAAATAGTTTTCTGCTATCTGTAACTCATGGACATTTTTGCTTAAGAGAGTAAGTAGATACATCCATTTCTCCTTTTGAATAAACTCCAGAACTCCAGAGGAAACTCTTTCCAGCTACGTTTTATTATCTAGTAATTTATTTTATGGTCAATGAGAAGATGCTATCTGACAGCCGTGCAGCACATGTTTTCTTCATCTCTTTTTTGCCTTTAGGTTCTTTCCTAGCATGCAGGTGATATACATGTTCTAACTTCTTTTTCTGAAAGGGGGGCAAAACACATTTTCAAGAACTTAACGTTTCTGGATCCTATATCAGCATTTGAAACATCAATCTCCTATTACATTTCTACTGATCCATTTAATGATGTAAGAATTGATGTAAAGCCATTTACATCAGTAAAAGTCATATTGATTTCAGCAAGCAAAGTTTATGCCTTGTTTTTTGCATGTGAATATTCCTCTTGAATTCCCGAATAAAGCTACATGATCAACATGAGATACACAAATAGGTAGGTACTTTGCTGAATCAAGGCATAGATTTCACTCTAACAGCCTAAGACTTCAACTTCCTAAGAATGTCATCTGCAGGGCTCAGGTGGAAACAGTGGCTTTCTGATCCCAGAGGATCAGGCTTGTTTTCCAAAAGATATAGAATGAACAAGGTTTCAGAGCAAGAAAGAATTAAGATACAAAGACCCATGGAACTGCATCTTTCCCCAAGCGATTTTATAATGGCATCTTCTGGCTAATCTGTTTTAAATGGCTGAGTTCCTGAAAAAAAAAAAAAAAAGGATTTTCAAAAGTGTTTAGCTGCTTCTTCTTTAGAAGAGTTTATGCAGAGTTAACTCCTACTAATTTTCATTGTTCCATAACCAAGCAGGTTACTAATCTATTTAACTATTTCTATAAACCCTCCAAAATGCTTGTCTCCATCTCTGGACTCACAGGACCCTTACAAATTCTGTTCCTGACTCATTCATAAAAGCTAACAACTTCAACCACCTATACTTCTTAACAAGAATATCGAAATACTCACTAAATGTGATTAAATCTTAATATTCTTATTTTATTGCTGGGAAAATGATGCATAAAGAAGAGTGACAATAGTGGGGTTTAGAATACAACACACATCCGTGCTCCCCAAAGCCTTGTTATGTCAGTTAGAAAAGCTGCTGCTCTTAACAGGCACAGATGAGGGGACCGTCGTTAGATATTGTTCATTTAAGGTCCTGATAACATCAGCCATTTGGAGCTTGCACTCTTGTTAGGGACACGACCACTAAGAGCAGCAAAGCAGTTGCCAAAACTGAGAAAATTAACAAGTTCATTATCTTCATGATGTAAAAGAACAGAGCTGTTACCAAATGTCAGTGTGAGGCTTAAACCTGTATGAAACGTATTGAGCTTTAAAGGATGAAGACAAAGATCTATTCCACTATGTTCATGGAAGTTCATCCATTTGTGCTTAGATATTCAACGCGTATAGCATCTATCCAAGACCTGTAGTAAATCTAAACTGCAAAATACCAGTACAGATCAATAGCAATGATATTAGGACAAAACATATTCCATTACATGTCAGTGATAGTTCTCCATAATTCAGAGCTTATTTGATCTGCCATGGCTGGCTTGTTTAAAACACCTGGCAAAGCAACTTTTGATTAAACACCATTTTTGTTCTTGTAAACAAGAACAAAACAATGAAAGTGTAATAAACATTAAGGAACAACTAAACCCATTGTTTTACCATAATGAAGTTGTGAGAGATCGTCAGGAGATCCTTCACAACCTAAATTATTTTATAATTCTAAGATTTAAGTGTAAATATTTTCTAAAGAAGTGCTAAATACATAGCCTAGAATCTTCCTTAAAAAAAAGAAAGCAAATATGTGCTGAAGGCTTTCTAGTTGCCAGTATAAATTACTTACCACATGAGAGAGAATCTGAAACAGTAATATGATAATTATGACAAAGCTTATCTGTAAAAGGTTCCATGTGTATGTTTTAATCAATTGCACAACAGAATACTGTAATATAAAGACAATTGAAATACTGGGACTAATTTCTATGAAGCACAGAGCATTTCTCTTCATGAAGATAAGAGGCAGGCAGATGTAGTTTTGTTTCCATAGAATTAGCTCTATGAGTTTTTGATGACTTTTTGGACAGACTCTGAGGGGAAATAAAAGGTAGAGTGAAATAGTGAAATACCGGGCTTGCTCCCACTCAAGCAGATTCCCATAATTTCAGCAAGAGTTTGCATAGAAACTGAAGGCCCAGGCATTACCAATTTATTTGCTGTCTTACTTTTTTTTTAAAAAAAAAAAAGAGTTTATTTCTCTACCTAACTTTTACAATAGCTAAAATCACTAATCTCTGAGGTACAACAGAAACGCATTTTAAACAGCCTACTCTGGTCAAGGTAACACAATGTAATAACGGCAACATTTTAACTATAACACACAAAAGATTACTTATTTCCCTTGTGAACTATTTCCTCAATTAGAGTTTTGCAATTCTTTTACTTGCTATAAGATAATGAAGAGCTACACAAAGGTTGGACTCAATGATCTACAGCTGAACTTAATGATCATAAAGGTCTTTTCCAACCTAAATGATTCTGTGATTCGTACCTGTGTTGCAGGATAGAAGAACACACAGGAGAACACGGTATGGTGAAAACAGCCATAGACATTTTCTTCAAAGAGGTCTATCTTAATGTGAGATTTTAATCTCACCATTTTAGTTCCTTTACGTTTTGTGCCTTGCACAATTCAACATAGGAACTTCCATGTAAACTGAATGAGTACCTTCTAAATACTCAATATCCTATGTAATATGTAAGAAATGACAATTAAGAATGTTTCCTACAATTCAGCTATTTGCATTTGAATGTCTCTATTTCAAAATTATTAACAGTGCTAGTGTAAGAGAAAATAATTTTCTATTCAACATCTAAGGTGATACTAAAGCATTTTTGCAGGTTTTTTTCCCCTGACCTCAAGAACGTTGTAACTAGTACAGGACTTTTTTTGGTTGGGTCATTTAATGCCTTAAGAACTATTCAAATACACTTTGCAAGTTTTTAGAGCCAGTACATTCTACTGATCAATTCCTAGTCTTTCAGCATTTCAGAACTTCAGAATGAAATATCTGTACTCCAAGTTACTTTATATTTAAATCTGTTTTGCAAACTGGCTAGATGCAGAAAAAAGGGAAAAAGAAAAACTTCAGAATTATATCTCCCATATCATCAATTCCTTGTTTAGCTTCCTGGGCATAACAGATGCCACAAAGATTAGAGAGAAAAAAAAAAGTGTAATTGCATTGATTTTTTTTTTCTAAATACTGTTTGGCAAGTCATCTAGATAACATCCACATTTTTAATTAAAAACAAAACAAAACCCCCAATCAACAAAAATAATAATTTAGCTTTACATGGTATATATGTATATGTATATATATAGGTATATATATATAAACATAAAAGTATGCTTCAACATTTGTAGGCTTGGTTCAGTCAAAATGGCCAAGGGATACAAACTGGTTTTCTTCAGAGAGGAAAAAATGAATAAAGGTGAGGAGAAAAAGCTTTGTCTTCATTGCTGCCTTTCCTTGTAGTGTCACTGGGAAGTGTGGGCTGGAGCTAGAGATATACACGAGATCAACTAACCTGAGCTGATGGAGGGGTATGAAAACTCTTTCTCCATGTAAAGCAAAATGTCTCATTTCAAATTAACATTGCAAACCCAGTTCTTTTGTTGCAATCATATTGGTGAATTTAAATAGGTCATTCCAATGAATACCTTTAATGCTGCCTGTGGAAACTGTGGAACTGTGGAAAACAGTTAACTCCCTGAGATTTCTTTCCTTTGTTTAGTAAAGTGGCTGCTATTCTGTAGTGCATACCCTGTGAAATAGCAAATGGTTGAGAACTAGAAGTCAAATTCTTGGCTCGGTAATAATTTTTGTTAAATAAGTGATTTCCTTATGGATTGGTTCCACAGCTGAGGATAATATTTCACTCTTTTAGTGGATGCTTTGTGTATAGAAGTATTGGGAAATGCTCAAATGATACAGAGCTCAGGGCTGCTTAGTATCAAGCCAAACATGAAGGAAAACAAAAAACTCCTCAGACTAGATCACGATTGCTTGTGTTCATTTCAAGATCTCCACAGTTAAGCAAATGGACAGAAAGATAAGGAAATCCTCAATAAAGTACTTCTGTGCACAGAATTACAAGAACTCTTAGGCTCTAAGTAAAAAGAATCCTCTCCTTCTTAAAATAAGAGAGAAAAATCAATTAGACTGATTTATTTCAGGCAAGAGAGGAGCTGAATCTCCCTTTATACCTGGCAGAGGGATTCCGAATACATAACTAAGGAAGAAGTAATAAAAGCTGAAAGGATTTCCACTCTGTGAAATATTTATAGAATGTTACACTATATAAAAGCACTATAACAGCAAGGTTAGAAAAATATCTTAAGGACTCCATTCCCTTTTTGCCAGAGAGTAGAATCTTAGTCTATATTGTTTCTCATACATAAAAGACACTCAACATTTTGAGGACATTTGGGCCTCTTATTTCTGATGGAATTATCTTAAACGAGATTTAACTTACCTTCAAAATAAGACATTTAGAGACAGATTTGTAGCAGAATTTTTTAAATATATATATATTGCCTTTGTGTGTTAAGCTTAGACTCCTTAAGATTCTCTTCTTCCTGTCTACTCCTATTATCTATCTTTTAAAATATCTAATAAGTAATGTGAAATACTCCAGAACACCTTTAGCTACTTAAACACGGTTGATTGCACTTCCTTTGTTTACACTCTAAGTCTGTTTCAGTTCAAAATCGCTATCTTCAGTTTTTAGCTTAGCCAAAGAATGAGACACTAAATATTACACCCCATAACATAATACTGAGGCACCGTAACTGCCAAAATTTACCTCGAATATAGATTAATGGAAGACTCCCACCACCAAAAATGGTGCCCTTAAAAATACTTATAAAATATAAGTGTTATGTACTGTAACTAAAAATAAAATGTACTGTTTTTTTCCCCTCAATTTCAAAAGGTCTCAGCTAATACGTTAGAGGTATTCCAACAGGCACTCTCTTACAGTAATATAGTTATGCTCCAGTATCATCCAACATAACTATATTCCCAGCTGTAGCCATCATTGCATCACATGCAGGATGTATAAAAAATAATAATGAATAAGCATTCATCAAATATGCACTTCCCAGACTATTTCTAATCCCAGTTTCAGTTTACTTGCACAGTAAAATGCAGTTTCACCTTCCAAACCACATGTCATTCAGTTTCCTTCTTGATCTCAGGGATCTTTTCCATTCTACCTATACCTTCCTCTTCTCACCCAGTCCGTTTTCTTCAGTTCCTCTCTTCAAACAGTAGATCCCCAGAATTTTCTTTTAACATGAAAAAATATTAGTTTTATTATTCAGAATGTCTGAACGTGATTCAGACACTCAACACAAAAAAATTCAGCTTAACAGTTTAAGTCTGGCTATTTTTTAATATACTGAAAACATGAGTTTATAATAGAAGTGAAGGGCAACCTTGGTAATTGGTGGTGATACCAGCCACCTTCATAATGAACTGTCATAAGTAGCCTGTGACAAAAGTTTAAAATGGACAAAAAACTGGCCCAAACTATTGAGTAGCTGTACACTTTCTCCTGTATTTCTTCTAATAAAGCATAATTCCTATCCCAGCAAAAATAAATTTAGAGTTATGCATTTGCATGAGATACTACTATTATTGACAAACTGTCTTCTGCAATGTGTTGTTTTGTTGTGTTTTTTTAAAACATTTCATTGGTTAACTCAGTGAAGATTTCTAACATTATTTACAACTTTTTTTTGTAACTCCTCCAACATGAAACCTTCTTGCCTAACCTCACAATGTTTCTACTGCAAATTTCAGTACTCTTAGATTATTTTAATACTAAATCCATTTGAAATCCATGTAAAAGCACACCTACCTTTTCCACCTAAGTTTGAGCTACAATGCCTCATTAAAATTTACCGATTGATTTTTCCAAAACTAAGACTTTTATTAACAATGTAAAAGACAAAAAATCTCAAAGTGCAAATTATCAAATATTTTTGGGTTCTAAGCGATATTCAGGTAAAAATCCTGTATTGTTACTGGTATCTTACTGTTGTCTTTTTACCATCAAATAAGTGGAATAACTGCACTTATATTTGTAAGTCCTATATAATTATCAGTTTGATATGGGAAACACTATGTTGTAATCTGTTGTAAGAAATTAGCTACACAAAGAATACTTCCTTCATCAGAGCTATCAGGATGCAACATAAATGAGTAAATTCTTCTTAAACAGACAATGGAAAGTTGAAGTTCTGCCTCTGTACTCATGGACCTGAAACCCGCTATTTCTTCCAGAAGATTTTTAGAATTAGTGGTGGAAGCAGTTGTCTGGATGGAAACTCCCAAGATACAGGGGAGGCAATGGCAACTGGTATTTCCTGGAGGCCAAGCTCAGGCAGAAAGGGAGGAGATACTGGGAACTTGATGTGAGGCCAAGTTGAAAGGGGAGCAGGATGATGATTGCTGGGAGGCCGAAGTTCATCCAAACTCAAACCACCGGGGAAAGCTGAAAGGCTTGGTTTGCAGCCAACCCCTGACAAACTGAACTGCGGAGGGCAGTCTGTGAACATCATCATAAACCAGACTCCCTTTGACTCCCTGACACATATCTTCCTTCTAGAGGACTAATGAAGTAGCAGCAGGAGCAGGAGGAAACAAAAAAGGATATAAATTGAGTGAAAACATAAAAAAATATAGATGCTGTTGGCTGAATGTCCATTGCCTTTTCAGAAGACTTCACTGAGAAGCTTGGAGGGAAACAGAGGTTATCTGTAAATTATCATTCAGTTATGCTGTATTTCATACTTTACAAGATAGTAGCTGATGTGCTGCCAACACCCTAACAAAGGGCTCACAGAAATCTACTCATTTACCCCTTGATAAACTTTGTGTACCAGGAGCACAGCTCAAGGGAGATACTTGGGAATCCATTTGTAATTTAAAAACAAAACAAAACAAACCCCAATGAAATACAAAGGAAAAAAAAAAAACCCTCCCATAAGCCTGGAGGGAGCTAACCACTTGGCATGAAAAATTACACTAACTGCACTGTGCTGGAAAGATATATACCTTGCTCCTGAGAAATACAAGGAGTACATTGATAGTATAAAATAGTGGTTTAGACTGCACAATTTGAAGGGGGTGAAGCATGGTGAAGCCCTGTCTGGTGTCTGGAGTACCTTCCCTGTGACTTTCAGAAAATATCTGACACCTACTAACACCTGGTTCATTGCATTACTAGGAAAGAGAGAGAAAAAGAAAGAAGGGGGTAGAGTAGTATTTTTATTAGCCTCAGGAATGCTTCAGTAGCATGCAACAAGAAGGCAAGAGCCATCATAAAGGAAACTGTGCTGGTTGCAGAATTTTTATAAGGAGTTCCTGCGAGCCTTCAGCTTTCTTCCAGTATCCCCATCCATGGCCACTAGTCTGACAAATACTTCTGAATTCTGATGGTACAGGAAGCACGTGAAGACTGAAAGCTGACCACAATAACACTGATATAATGAAGCAGAGATGGTATTTTAATAACTCCCTAACCATTTTTTAGTTTTATAGGGGTTTCTTGCTCATTTCTTGCCAATATTCAAGTACATTTCATGACTGAAATGAAAAATAAGAGCAATATGTATTTGTAAGCACATTTATAAATCTTAAGGGAGGAACCATGACTTGTCAAGTTCTCAAAAAAAGCTTTACTTCTTACAGCTGAGGTCCTAGTTTAGAGTAGCTTAGCCTGTAGACCTTTCACATCTCAGCCAAAAGGCTGTGGTTTCAAGTTTGCAATTAATGAACCCTGAGAAGCTTAAAGTTCAGACAAACATCTAGAAAGTGGGATACTTATCTGAGCTTTTGGAGACTTGTAACTAAAACACAACACCTTCAAACCTGGATAGTATTTTGTTTTTTTTTTTCAGACCTGACTACTACTATGACATTAAGTGAACTTCTCTGGGTGAGTTACTAACCTCTGGAAATAGTGTTAATGCTGACAGTACTTCTACAATAGAAGTACAAATGTATGATGCTTACATCACATAAACTGTTATCCAGATGCTTCAACAAGTAATATATTACAATTTATATCCTAATGATTAGTAGGATTTAGCTGTCAATACAGCAGTAAAGCACATTTTAGAAGCATAAATTAATAATCTTTGAGGGAAATCAATATCATGAATACCAGCTGTAATCCTCTTAATGGAATAGCTTTGAAATAAATCAGAAAGGTTTGCTGAAAGGTAGCTGTCTTTGATATTCCATTAAACAAAGGATTTAGCGGACCAAGTAACTTTCATTTCTACTGAGTTGCAAGACAGGTGTAAATTCAGCCGGGGCTTCTGCCTGAAAGGTGTTGAGCACTAGTACTGCTTGCTGAGGTCTGTGAGAGTTAAGGGATACCCAGTATATGATAAGAATACTTAGCACCTTCCAGAATGGAGCTCTGGAGAACGCAAAAAGTCCTCAAATCTCCACTCAAAAAAGGATTTTTGGCAAGAATTTTCCGAAATTATGTTGTTGTATAAAGGCAAATCTATTATTGACTTACAAAGAAAGTTAGTCTTCCAATGGCCAGATTTTTATAGCTGTTAAGGTACCTAACACAGGTAGACTGATACTGATGGGATTCCCAGAAGCACTTATTTCACACTGCAATCAGCAAGCTTTAGGTCGTTATTCTGAAGGATCCACTGTATTCCTAGGCATCAAAATAACTTTGAAATACCACTTTCCAAAATGTAGAAATTTCTAAATGACACAGGTTGTCTTGGAAATGTTGCTATAACACATTTTATAAAACACATTGGTTTTCTAATAGGGTGAATTCAGTCGACTCAGTTACTGCTATTTTGCAAACAAGGATGTCAGAGTAATCTTCAAAATTAATAAATCTCATGTCTATAAGGGAAGCAAAGGTTATCTTCTTAATTCTTTCAGAGTAGAGCTGATATGCCTTACCCTAAGGAAAAAGCCCTTCTCACTTTCATTAAAAAAAGGAAATCAAACACATCCATTAGAGGTGCAGTAAGCTATAACCAGCTTCAATAAAGTTTATTTAAACAGAATTATTTTAAAATCTGATCTTGATTTTTGCACTTAAGGGGGTACAACTGACCATACAAGGAAAAAGACAAGGGTCCCACACAAATTTCCCTGCTTTCACATGCAGTTAGAAGGCTTCTATAAGGATGGAAGACTATGACTTCTGCATGCGTAAAGATACTTTTATATTTTGTTGACTTCATAACTAAGACTTATTTTAGTTCGATCAGATTAGATTGTGGTACTGATTATGATCATATCCACAAATAGCATTTTAACTGAGTATCCATGGAAACGCTATATGACCCTGTTTTCTTTTTAGACAAGGCTACGCCTGTTTAACAAGTTTGCCGAGGACAACATGTTTTGTTTAAGTTACATTAACTGAAGCCAATATTTCCTAATTACATTACCAGAAGAAACATTTACAGCAGTACTTTTACCATGGGAAACCCTCCATCATTCAGCCCGTCTTAATCTCTGAAAAACAGGAAACATCAGCATTGCCTTTGTTTAAAATGTGTTAGCTGGTCTTATATCAAGAAAATAATCTCTTTTATTAAATGACAACATTGATCTTGTTCTACAGTCTTCATATATAAGGACATTATCCCATGGCATCTGAATTTCTGTGAAATTTCCATCAGAGAGCATCTGCCTATGAAGAGAGGATGGTCCCGTGGCTAAATCACTGAACTGAAGTTAGAAGGCTTAGGGTCCATTCCTTGCTCTCTGTTCTGTTGTGCAACTGTAACCAAATCACCTTCACTTTTCTGTCCTCCATTTTCCTGTTTGTGAAATGAGAGGAAGGATACTTCACATTCTATGAAAAGTTATTTGAATTTTATGAATGAAAGCAATAATAGCTAAGTATTTTTACAAACGTATGTTATAGATTAGGGTGCAATCTGGAAACAGGCACACCAACTTGCATGAAGTAATCTTGGGTGAGAAAAATATGACAGGATCTTATTTTTAAAACAGTAGGATGGAATGGGAAACCTTTTATCCAGAACCAAAGGTCAGTCTTCCAAAAACACTGGACCTACTGATTTATAAAAAGTTAGAAAATAAGAATCTTTTCAAAGCATATCCTCATCAATTTTTGTTCTACAGCTACAAACAGCAGAAAGACCCTGTAGCAATCTTCCTTTGTCTCCCAAATAGTGTACTTTCTAAAATTACATGGTGGATATACACTAACTGGAATAGAAGGTGATCACAAATAAAAGTGGGTGTTTTTTTATTTGTGGTTGCAGAGAACAGCTTGAATGTTTGAATCCTAAAAGCCAAAAAAAAGAGAAAACACAACAAATAGGTTTTTTTCAGAACATTATGACTGTAAGCTCCAGTTAATAGATTTTACCGCTTTGCTCACAACACTAGCAGAAATAAATTAAGTCCACCCATAAATGGTTTCCTTCTTCTAAATACTAAATTGCCTACTTGAGTCTTCTCTCTTGTTGTTTCTTACCTTCAGTGGACGTGTAGAGTACTGATTTAAAGACATATTTTTGTTCACCATTATTTTCTTTCATCCTAATTTACCCCAATTAGCCATCTTAAAGATACTATATGAGCAATGATAAAAATCAAACAACTACTCTAAGAGGTGATTTTTTTCCCCACATATTTAGTCTCGCAAGAACTCCAGAAACCCAGGTCTGACAGGTGCCATCATCTGCCCCAAAAGTTTGTCTGCTGTTTTGTACTATTCTTATTCAGAAAAACAGAAAGGCTGTATCATACTCGTGCTTGGCAGTACAAATGGTATGTTGATGGAAGGGTAAAAATTACAGTGTGACACTGCAAGGAAGAGGACTGGAGACAGTTTTTTACTTTTGTAGTGTAGATCGGTCCTGTTGTTCTGCATGACAGATTTCAGCCAAGTTGCATTCAGACAAAGTATTACAGAGAATCAAGCTTTATGCAAGTCCTTCAGGTAGATTAGCGTCTACTGTTTTCACATTTTCGTTTCAAGAAAGTCTGCAAAATTGTTCTTCTAAAATAGGTATCCCTTCACACCAAAGTTAAGAAAGCAACAACACGTAAAAGTATGACCAGCTGTTGGCATACAGTAGACGAAGTGTTTAACGTCCATGGAAAAGCCTGTATTACAGCTCCTTTCAGTTGCACGAAATACAAATGTTCACTTAAGTGCCTATGTTTGGAACATGACATCTTCAAATCATCATGAGCTACAAATTACAGAGAGAGCTCTCCGCTCTTTCTTCTTTCTAAAGGGTTTATAGAAAGGAAGCTTTGTAGAAAGTAACTAATGAAAACCTATTTAAGATCTTACTGACAATGAAAAACAGAGGTATGGAAATGATTAGTTTCACTAAACTAGGCACATGATGCATAACTTCAACTTCTAAATGAAGTTAGCCTTCTTCTATCAATGAGTACTTTAAGAAAAGGAGAAGCCAGTAGTACTGTTCTTTGAAGTCATCTATTCTAACTCTGCTGAAACACAGAGATGAGAGAAAATGGACACTGAGCAATGTACTGTCATTTCAAAAAGGCAAAAGCATAAAACGACTCAGCCAAAACATGAGTAACCAAGGTCAGCCCTGCCATTATGTTCCAAAATAACATAGTGCAGAAGGGAATGAAAGCAAATAAAGAAGATCAAAATATACCCTTTTTGACCAAGACAGCTATAGCTATAAGGACAGAGGAAGCTCGGCTAGGTTGGGAACTTTTGAGATCATACCCTAAATTAAATAGTATTAAAATAGAAGTGCCTTTGATGAAAAAGGATTGCATTAAATGATAATATGTATGGCTTGTATACTTTAGCATCACTCAGTGGTGATGAAGCAGAAGTCAAATAAAAACAGTGAAGACAAAAAGATGAGGTCAACATTTAAATGTTGCATAAACTTTAGGGGTAATAATATACAAGTTTTTTGTTTTCTTTATACTTGCTGTTATAAATTTGTTATTCTCTCAACTAATGCATGTGCTTGACCTAGAAGTTTCATCCTTCAGCATCTTAGGGGACAATAAAATAGAAACCAACAGTTAAAAGCTGGCAGATAACTTTGGTTAGTACAAACAAAACCTAGGCTCAGTGTTATGACTGGCAGGACCTCATCATTTACGCCAGTCTTACTAAACCAGTTTCCATCTTAGCAGATTTAGTCAGCCATTTGGTATGATCCTCCTAACTGTTGTATTAAATCTCAATAAACAATTTTCCTTTTTACTAAGTCAAGAAAAGCCAAATATTATACACTGCTGATACTTTATATATTTAAATCACTTTTGTGACTCTCAGCATGAAAATAAGAAACGAAACCAGACATGAAGAAGAACATATAGTCAAAACACACAAGATAAGAATGCACAGGTAAAAAAGTGTAAAAATAGTGAAAACATGATGTTCCTTAAAGATTTCAATTTTTAATGTCCTTTATTTGCCATTAGATTACCCCAGTCAAGTTGCTTCATTACTGCTGATATAAGCTACACACGTATATAAACAGGGCTTCATTAAGCTGCTTTTTATATTTCATAGCTATAGGGTTTAGGTTTGGGGTTTTTATTTTTCCCTTTTCTTTTTTCTTTTTTTTTTTTTCTTTTCTTTTTCCTTCTTTATTTAAATGCCTATTGTTTTACTCCTGCATAAATTTCCTCCCAGGGTATCTGAAAACCTTAATCATCATCCCAATATTTCTCTTCCACATTACACTTTTAGAATCAAGTTCCATGACTTTTAATAGTTATGCTTACGTCAGAGAGATCAAGAGGTTTAAATTTCAGTACCTATTAAAAGAATTTAATTATCCAACCAGTTCCATTTGTATACACTATTCCTGTTCTTTGCTAATCTATACCAGATTTTTCAGTATTGTAATTCTCATTAATAAAATGCCCTCTGAAAGAGTGTTTTACTTTTCCTTTTTTTTTTTTCTTTTAAAGATAAAAGATCTATCAGTGGCCTATTTTATAAATTCTGAACAGAAACATCAATACCCTTTATACTAGCTAAGTGTCCCAAAGATTCATCATGTCTGAAAACAGCACAATTAGCTAAACTTGAGCAATGAGAAGTTTATCTATATATCTGGCTTACTCTGTTACTTCATTCAAAACATTTTGTAGAGAAAAAGGTACTTTAAAAACACACTTGATGTTTAAAACCTGCCTGCAGGTTAAAAATAGGAGGGGGGTTTGGGAATAAGGATAACAGCATGCCACGTGACCTCTAGGGTGTTGCTGTGTACAAAGGACTTTTGGTGCCTGCTGCTGTAGCAGGGAAAGCAGTGGGGGTGATACAGAAATCCAGAGAGAACAAAGAAACAAGAAAAGCAGCAAACTGGGTTCTGCCTTGTACAACTTATCAGCTACTGAAATGAAGAACATCAGCAGCAAGTATAGGTGTCTGGCTCACTCTTGTTCATTGGACTCATGGAAAAAGTCTTCAATATCCTTCCTCCACTTGTGAAACAGTTCCATAAGTAATGAACACTGACAATCCAGTTTCTATTTATCTGACATATTCAGGGGACATAAATGCTACATACCAGTATTGAAGAGGGTTACAGTCTGGTATAATGCATGTTATAATGTAGTTGGTAGAGGGCATATTGTATACTTTACTTACTGCAAGACAATTCATATTCCTTCAGGAGTTAGAGCTGTCAAGCTCTTCTCTTGTAGAGAAACTCCAACAAAAGAAAATGCTCCATCAAAGATTGAATCCAAAGCTACTGAGCATGTTGGTCCTGATCCAGTAGAATACTTAATTATATGCTGATTTTTAAATCCATGAAAATTATGTATGGAACATTTAACAGATGCATAATTTTAATGTCAGGCTGTTTAGTACCCTGCTTAAATTAATGAAAAAAAATACCATGGCTATTTCCAGTGTTGCAAGACTTAAATAAGTTTAATTATTTGACTTTTTACTGCAGCAAATATCATCCCTGCTTTGCAATTTCTTGTGTTGAAGTGACTACTGTGTAGGGAACAGGGCAAAGAGAGAGTCCTTTGGGGCCTGTAAATAATGGAGTTCCCAACATTTAACTGTGAGTTTTACTTAACTACTACTATTGGCCTTAAAAGCACAGAAGGAATTAATGAAATAAAAATTCTATTTTGTAGCAATATTGGTGAGCAAGAGTTTAAGAAGGAATAACACCAATTGTGCTTTACAATCTTTTTTCATACACCAAGAACATTTCAAAACCCTTTTACAGGAAGTTGCTCAAGAAAAATCCTTCCAATTCTGAGAAGAACTGGGATACTAAATCAACCATTCAAAATGCACAGGAAATTTATATTTTGTTCTTAAGTTTGTGTCCAGTGATCTATAACCGTGTACAGAAATTGTTATTAGATGAAAAAAACGGAAAACAAAACCACTAAGTAAAAGCTTAGAAAAGAACTTTGTCTTCAGTGCAGAATGAATAAGCTATCTCACCTTCATATATTTCTGCTCATTTAGTTATGGGAAAAGGAGTACAAGCTGAACCAACTCCTAACTACATTATATTAGAGTTATAATATCACAACAAATGGCTGACTGAAATGGATTGAAAGTCTTGCATCACTTTAGTGAAGGAAAAAAGCTGAAAAAAACTGCAAAGGACTGACCCAAAGAGCCGTCTATAGATTACCAGAAAAGACCTGGATATGAACATAAAGAAATTCCCATCCAAACCAGCAGAAGTCTGGGGATGAACAGAGTCCTGACCTAAACTGAGGTGCTCACACAGGCAGCCCCAGTGACACCACATGACACAAGAGCACACACCTCACCAGTTTGCAGCTTGTCCCCCTGCTACCCTTCTCCCACCATAACTTTCCACCTGGAATGCAGTATGTTCCAGTTCATCTAGTCCACTATTACATCTCATACACTGGCCTCTTCTAGAGGTGTCAGAGGAAGGTGTAAAAATTCCCATAAATAATAATTACGGAAAAAAACCCCTGCCCACAGGGAAAGGTTTTTCTCTTTAACTCGTGTCATTAGTGGCTGATTAAAGCCCTTAAGAGTGAAAGTTTTTATCCCTTCTGAATTATTTTTTTGCCCCATGACGTAACCATGGTTCCAGATTATATATGAATCCTACTAATCTTTTGGCCCAAGGATAACTTCCAACAATGCATTTCATAGATTAATTATGCATTGTATAAACAAGTACCAGATGTATCCAAGTAAGGCAAAGAAAGTCACTGAAAAGAAGAAAACTGGGCTCTTCTTTTCAAAGTCAGTCATCCCAAATGCACAATCACATCTGCCTGCCTGTTTCCTCATTTCTGGAATTACAAAATATTTTTTCTCACCTTAAAGGAATACCACCAAGCAATTCACAACCATTTCCAAGGACAGACCCAAAAAACTACAAAGTTTGTAGACATCATGGTGTCTCCTTATTCAGTGTGATAACCAGTACTTGATGTTATTAAAACCTTGCTGGTATTACTCGCCCCTTATCCAACCTAACCAATAAGATGTCTGAAGAAAACCACACACCCACCTCTTCTGGAAAACACAGCCAGCTTTTTCTGGTATAAATCTTCCTCAAGACAAATTTGGTCTGATCCATTGGCTTATGCTTCTCTTATGAAAGGTATGCAGTACTAGAATCCAGGGCCTTCCTCTAATTTTTTTCAACTTTTGAAAACCTAGTACCCTCCCGGGCAAAAGTTGAGAGGGTCCTGAGCTCTTAGAGTGCAAGGACTTCATTTGTAGAAAGAAAAGCATGAAGGATGCTTCTGTCCTGCCACCTTTGTTTCCATTGCATCCTGACCCAGCTGGGAAAAGGTAAGGTCTTTCTCCATGATGCAGTACTGTATTATTTTAGATGCCAGTTTAAAGATTTTTAACAACAGAGGAATAGGTTGCTTCACTAACAAATATGAATTATTTTGTGTCCTAAATGAAAATGAAGAGGAGTCTGCATTGGAGTTGCATCTAGAGTCTTCAGCAAGAGTTTAGCTGTTTTTCCAATCTGGAGACATGTCAGTAAGGAGAAAGCTCATGCAATTTCCCTGTAAGTGTAGCAGTTTTAATGCCTTCCCACTCAAAAGCACAAGGAAAATAAATCTAATAAAGGGAATGTATATGAATTGCCTGCAGTGGTCTTAGGAACACTTTTTTATATAACCATGTCTGCAATGCAGTGGAATCTGAATGCGGTAGCTTTTAAATATTTGAGATATTTAAATTGTTTCCTTTCTGCTAGAGTTTAATTAACATAATGTTTTTCTGTAAAAGAGATGATTCTTACACATACTCCTCCTTTAAAGCAGATGATGGTAACCGCTACAACAAAGTGCATGATGGCAAAGCAAACATTGAACTGCCCCCACCAGCCAACAGGGATAGGATATTCCTCCATTGGACTGTCTGGCCATATGCAATGGTAACCATATCTTGTTACAACAGGGCATAAGTTAATTTAAGCAGTCACAATAACACAGTTGCTGCACCACATCAGACAACTGCAAAGAATCTTGCTGGTTGTTAAAAAGGCCAGAAGCAGAGTAGGTTTCATGGTTACTCTGTTTCTGGCAAATCTCTACCTGTGTCACAACTATAATTTTCACCACATCAGACTTCTCTGTCATAACCAAAGTATTATTACTAATAAATGGGAATACGACATGGATTATAGGTTGGGGAAATTTCTGTTTACAAAATATGTGCATTCAGAGCTCTTGATATAAGGAAAAAATAGCCACGTCTACATGAAAAGCAAATCAACAGATTTAATCATATGTTTCCAAATCTGAACTCGGTATGAAGATTTTAAAAAAAGTAATAACTTCTTATACCACAATTCAAAGTCCATGAAACAACCTCTGCATTATTGTTGGGACTGAACCTCCCACAGTGCTTAACTTTTAGTGACCTTGTCCTACGAAAATCTCTTTAATATGGTGTGTGCTAAAAATGATACAATTATAGTAGCCAAGAGTTACCTAAAATAAGAGATGCAGTTAAGAGACATTTTTTAAGCACTCTGTTAGATGACACAAACTGCTGTGGGACCTTGTAAGCCCACCTGGCCAGCAAACATTAAGTAAGAAGGCAGAACAAGTGAAAAAATAAACCCTTTGAATTCACAGGCCAAAATAAAATTTTAGATACCAAAAGGAATTTGAAAGTGTGAAAAAGTCTTATCATATAAAAAAACAGTAACATAATAGCTAGTACCTCCTGCAATATAACCGAAAGTCGTGAAAAAGGCTACGATGGATATAAGGGATGAGTTGCTGTAAGGACAGAAGGTTGTCATGCCAAACAACAAATACATGAGATTATTTTTTTTTTGAAAGGGCAAAGTAGAGTATCTGTATCTAGCAAGGCTATGACTTCTGAGACAGATATTTTATAATAGTCCTTTTTACATTTAGTTCTGTCTTCATTCAAATGATTCAGTGGTACTATTTATGATAGGTCTATTTATACTTTTGTATGTATGTGCACGTACACAGGTTGGGAAAGGAAATAGCAAATAAATGTATTGTGCAACAAAGGTTAGAGAAGCATTTTGATTTAACCTGACGTTCATTTAAAGTACATTACAGCTGATCTTTAAGCTTATCTCTCTCTCCCTTTGTAAAATTGGAGTTATTTAGTATGACTACGGTACCAGGTAATCTATAGCTACAGTCTTCCTCTACACTAAATCTCAGACTTTCATCCTGTATCAGGATGATGTGTTATTCATCAAGAGTGTCAAGGACAGTATGGTCTGCCATTTGTAGCAATAATCCTAGTATCCTCGAGATGAACAGTCATGTTTATTTTACAGAATGTCAGTTGTTCTACCTTCTTCACTGCTCTGCAGTATTCACTGCTCCTTTGGGTATCTTGACTGATGTCAGAAACAATTCAGCAAAGCATACAGTAAAAATAATTATAGCTCTCTCCATGGGTGAGGGTGGCAGAGATCTAAACACAGATTTTCAGTAACCAAAAGGTAGCTATGGAGAAGATGAGGTTAATTTCCTCACAGGACATGAAGTGATGGACACAAACTGCTTCAAGGAAAACTCTGGATATAAGACAAAATTATTAAAGCTGACAACAGTTACACCTTGGAGTATGTTGCACAGAGAAGTGATGGAATCTCCCTTGATGGAAATATCCAAGTCTCAGCTTGACAGGACCCTGGATAACCTCATGTATGACCCTTCTTTCAACAGCAGTTTGGACCTGATTATCTCAACTCTTCTATGATTACTTCCATAGCGTTGCCTACACCATATAAATTTTGTCCTAAAAAGTGAGCTTTTTCCAATCATTTCAAAAGCACCTAAAATTCTAATTTGAATCCAAGAGAGCTATGTTACATATAAGAATATGTCTGAAAACTTTTGATGGCACAACTTCCCTCTTGATAGGACAGCTAATAGATGGAGTGATCCTATGGCCTTGAGAAAATCTACTATATACCAGATCTCTTATTCCTTTAAACATCTTTGAGTTCCTTCATATTCACAAGTCATTAATTCTTTTATTGTGGCAGATGGTACAGCATGAATGAGTTATACTAAAGTAGCAAAGAGACAAGTCAAGGCACCATACAAACACATGAAGTACAATTTTAATATCGACTGCCATTTCTTTCCAATACCTTTGAAAATAAACAAATCTCTTAATTATTCTTGGTGACCATACCAGTAAGTATGCCATTTTTATGGAAGGAGCCACCAGCCCTGTGTTCCTATGCAAGAAAATCCTGTCAGCACAACTAATGGATGTCAGATGAATAAGTTTAGAAGTGCAAACAAATGTACTGTCAAAACCATGTCATCAACCCACGGGCCTACTCGTAGTGATATTATACACTCCACTGCCTCCAGTCACAGCCCAGGATAATCAGAATCCATGTTTAGAGTCAGCTGATCTTGCAAAAAATTGACACAGCACAGCTAATAATCCGCCACAATTCAGAAACTATACTGGATTTAAAATGGCAGCTTTATTTATCTGCCTTGCGTTTAAGGCAGATTAAGTCAATTGAAAAGGCAAGTCTATCAGGTCATTATTTGTGTGTTACAGCTGTCCAGTTAGAGTGGACAGATACTCTTTGCATGGCCTGTTGGCTGATTAAGAGGCAGCGTAAATCTCTGAGACTCATAAATGGATGGTGGTGGGGGAGGGGAGGAAGACTGTGATAAAGAGAAAATCAAACGGTGGTGGAGTAACTCTCTAGAAATAGTTGCATTTCTACACAAGCCACGGATACAATCTTAAAAAAAAAATGCAGAAAGGAAACTGGATGGACACATTACATATTTGAATTGGGAATCAAAACAAAGTATTTGTTGCAGTTCTGCTTCAGAAAACTGGACTGAATCTTCTGCAAGGTGAAGAACAAGTGAAGCAGAATGAAAGGTGAGATACTGAAGCATTTAGATTAATAATGAAATTTTTCTGTTCTCTAAGCATTTCCTTGACAAATAGTGTTTATTTTAACTCTGCATTGGAAGCTCTGTCACAGTTTCTGAAGCCAACTGTTGCAGAACAATGTAATGAACTGAGAGTATTGCTTACTGTGCTAAGTTCTTTCAAGTGAATTCTATAATGTAGAATTCATTCATTGCAGAAGATTATGTATAGTTTTAATACAAATACGATTTCATTTTTGAGGAAAATTAATGAGTGGTTTGTGACAAAGTGTAGTCTCAAAATAAAACTTTCATTTATACACTTGTGTTATTCAATGTTATAATCCTACACTGTTATTCCTTTAATATGGTATTCCCTGTTTCTAATTAATGTTTGATCTCTATAAGTCAATAAGCAGTATCTCCTTTAATTTCCAAAGATTTTAAGTAGTTAGAAACTAAAATGTTTTTCATTTTGAAATAGTAAATAGTAAAAATTATTTGAGGTATCTCAGAAACAATGTTACAGAAGGATTCATCATCCTGACTTTCCTGTCAAAGAAAATCTGATTATTCAACATCATCTGATTATTTTTTTTAATGTTTCTTGATGTGCATACAATCATAGCTTTAAGTGGCATCTTGCTTTCAAAGTAAGATCGTTAGCAAGATATGAAAGTCAAAAACTATTATTTTTTTCAGTTAAAACTGACCTGAACATCAGGGACCAGACGATAATTATAAATACTAAATATTGCTAATTTACCCCTGTCACCTCATTTATCTTTGTAACAGCTTCTTGAGAAATGGTTACTGATTGTGTAGAAACTTCTACCTATGGCTAGTATGACTGGCATTCAGATAAAGGAATTAAAGTAATAAATATAAACATAGTTATTTTAAAGGATAAACAGAATCTGGATTGCTGAAAATTTACCGTTAACTGTTTTTCTACCTTTGAAGCTTGACAGCACGTTAACTTAATTCTTTTTAGGTAGTACAATTAGTAAAAACACAGAAAAATAAAATTTCTACTTGCAGTTCCTCTGGCATAAGATGGCTCAAAGTTGTCACTACCACAGGAAGAGAAACATTCCAATTTTAGAAACTCTGTTGCATTCCTTTCAAACATCACTGCTCTGCTGATGGCAAATCCTCCTGAAAGCTACTTGTACTTAAGATAAAGGAAGTACTTCCTTTTAAGACCATCAAAGCACTAACTTCATTCTGTATTATAAAATACTTCAATACTATCTGTATTTTACTAATGTATTGTAAAAGAAATGAACTCTCTTTGCACTATCTATATTAATCTTTATTATGGAGCCGTATATCCTTTGCCCTTGTTAAAGACCTGTATATTGGTAAAAGAGAAACATTTTAAACTAATTTCAAATCTTCTTTCACTTGTGATACAGGCCACTGGCTTTTGGTTTTGAGTGTCATCTTATATGCAGTTCATGGATGTCCTGACAAATGCCTGTGCTATACAGCTTCCAAGACTGCAGACTGCAAAAACAGAGGATTTACTGAAATTCCTGCCCATTTACCACCTGAAATTCAGATACTACAGTTGCAGAATAACCGTATTTGGAGAATCAACCAAAATTCATTTACTGGAACACCATTGCTCAAAATCTTAGATTTGTCTAATAATTCTCTCTCTAGTTTGGCACCCGGTGCTTTCCAAAAATTACGGTATCTACAGGTCCTAAACCTAACCAGGAATTTGATTCATTATATAGAAAACAGGACTTTCAGTTTCCTCCCACACCTAAAGGAACTGGACTTGTCATCCAACAGCATTATACGCTTGCCTGAGAGTTTTGGAAACAGCACAGGGAATATAACTTTGCTGTCTGTGAAGCATAACAAGCTTCAGAAAATGGAAAGAGTTCTTCTGGAGTCACTTCCAAACCTGAAAGTGGTTCTTTTCAAAGATAATCCCTGGCAATGTAATTGCAATGTCTTTGGCCTGAAGCTGTGGCTGGAGAGCTTTTTATACAGAGGTAAGGAATTCTTCTCTTTACATAGAATGCACATGAAAACACATAACCAGCATCTAACTGGTCTTCCCTACTGTGGCTTAACAATTTACTCCACGCCTGAGATCAGTCCCTCAAATAAGCACACTAAAATATATTCTTATGCGTAGGTCAGAATATCGGTGCTTTCATAAATAGATGTAGCAAGTTAGAATCATAGAGGAACTTTACATCAGCACAAAATGAAAGAGAGAAAGTACACGCACACCATCCTATAGTATATATAGATACACTCTGGAAATACGTATGTGCAGTGTTTGTAAGCACATACATCCATCTCTCTCTCTCTCTACATAAGAAACATACTTGTGCACTTATGCTCCCTTTAATTCTGTCAAAATATTTTTGCTAGAAACCAACTTACTCTTTAAAAGCTTTTTACCTGGTGCATGAGGGTTAACATCAAGACAGATGCGAACATTGACTTAACTTTAGAGAAGTCAAGATTCTAATTCCCATATAAATTATCACTTAGTAGCTCTTTAATATTTAAAGAATACTTTACTTAAAAATGTATGTTACACCTTGGACAAGCTTACTGTTGTTTAGTATTGCTTCCTAATTTGTTAACCAGAAGAGGTACTAAAGGAATGGACAATTTCCTAACAGAACTGTGTAATGCCATCACATGGGGAATAGTGAATTTTATAAATAAAAATAGCCTCATCTTTTGGTCACACCTGCTTTTAAATATATTAATGAATTATGCTGTAGAAAAAAAGAATATGATTTATTTCTAAAGGAATTAAGTATGAGGAAAAATTATTTTTTTTTCTCCCAGGAGGTATGTTCAGGCTCTGAGAACTCAGAAGAGTGGGGCAATTTGCTTTTCTCTAAATCAGGCTTTGATGATTGCATGTGATCAAGCTACTAATTAGCTGTCTGTATATGGAAGTGACACGGAACACGCTGCAACAGCCTATGCCAAGATGGTCCGTGCTGCCTGTGATTGAATGAATTGCCATTTGCAGGCACCAGAACGCTACAGGCCAGTGCAAAACCACTCGCTCTGCAGAGATACCATTAATACAGGAATGGTGTCTGAGTGAGGAAAAGCCACTGCCAGAAGCAACCTTTTTGAAAAAACAAAAGCCTGAACTCCTTGCAGGGTTAAAATCTTAATATTTTGGACTGGTAAAATATTACATTATCCCAGGGCTTTAGCTGTATTAAGCTGGAACCATTCCCTACAACAAATTTCAGCAGGGGTTCTGACTTCTCCGTGCAGAAGAATGTAATGATCCAAGATAAACATATCAGATTATCTTGGCTACTCTGCCAGCAGCAAAAGTATTATAGTTTATTTCAAAAACCAACTTTGTTTAGAAATTCAGTGATGCCCTTCCATCTTTCTGAACATTGCACGGATTACCTAAGTGAAGTGATATGGAAATGACAAATTTAGCAGCAAGTTTTAAAGGAAGCCCAAATACTATGTTCTCATCTATGTTTCTATTTCCCTAAAATGAAGAAAAATTAGTCACGCTGCACATTAATCTTTACCATTATTTATATTATGTACTTGCAATAAAAGAGTACTGCAGCCCCACTGATATTTCTTGCAAGTCCTAACAAAACATTGCTAGAGATGGAACATTGTCTGAATTTAAAAGGATTGACTGTTGTGTCAAATATAACTCTAAGATTTCGTTATTTTTAGCCGAATCCAGCTCAGGCTATTGACATTTGATGCATGTTCATAAATAATTACAGGGAATGCTTCAGTTCAGGTGGGACTCCAGCCTTCTATTCCAAGAACACATATTTGAGTTACTTAAAACCATAAAGGATCACAGTTGCAGGATTTTATGCTCGTATCTGTCTTGGAATATCAATACTTGTGGAGTAGTGTCCAGAGATGCCAGTTTTAGTCCATCTGTATTCACTACTTTCTCAGACAAAGTCTTTTCGGGATTACAATTTCTATCCTTGGCTTTAGCTGAAAGGTGGGTTATTTTGGACAGAGAAGACGAAGAAAATTCAGCTGATTTGATTTGTTAATTTTTTAAAACATGTAAACATTGGTTTTGGCCTCGTTGACTCCTTGACACACTACACCCCTAAAGCCATGGTGTGTGAACTCATTAGAAACCTGAAGGCTTTGCTCAGTGTGTGCTCCTCTGCACGCTGAGGAACAACTGCGTGATTTACCAGGACTGAGGCTTCCTACTTCACTTGCCATTAAACTAAAAAAAACCCTCTGGTAGAGAGCAGAAGCTGGCTCTGAGCAATCATGAAATTTACCATTTGAGCAGGGTAATAGACTGATGAATCTTTGCTTCTTTAGATCTCTGTATATTTTCTTACCTTATTAAGCCTTGCTTTAAATAACTGCTCACACATACACACAACCTACTGAACTTCCTCTTTGCTTCATTACATTTAGCATATGGTGTCAGAGCAATGCCCATTTCATGGAATATTTGAATCAAGTGGGAAATCTTTTCTAAGTATATTCTTTCCATTTCGCTTTATAAAAAGAAACAATGGTATGAATTTGAATGGAAAGAATTAGCTGTTAACAATATCTTTGTTTTCATATATGACATTTCTTACTTTTATACTACTGTTGGTTTTACTTTTACATCCATAAAAGCATAGATAATTTAATTCCTGATGAATTCCTTATTGCAAGTACTCTCTTATATGAGTGATAAGTGTAATAATTTCACCACTGATCTAACTGGAAAAAAATCTTAAAAATATAGTTATATTTAAAAATATAAAGTAAAAGCTATCGATAAATTTACTTCAGGTTTCTGTTAATTTTTCATTAAGATAATTCATAAACCACCAACTCTTAAGACCATAAATATTTAGTCTTCTTTTTTTTACTCAGGAGGAATAAGTGATGGCATTATTTGCTCAACACCAGGGATTCGGAAGGGAAAGGACCTCCTCAAAGTCCCCTACGAGCTGTTCAGAGCCTGCCCTCTTCGGACAGCTCACGTTCACCTGGCCAGCATTCACCACCACAGCTTTGAGCACAGAAGTTCTCCGAAGCATGCTCACCACAGTGAACATGGGGAGTACGGCCGCTCAAACTGCGAGCCCAAACCGAAGCCGAGGCCCGTTAGCCTGCGCCATGCAATCGCCACCGTAGTAATAACTGGAGTTATCTGTGGGATTGTGTGTCTGATGATGTTGGCAGCTGCTGTTTATGGTTGTGCCTATGCTGCGATTACTGCTAAATACCACAGAGAACATTTGACCCCGGGCAAACAGAATGGGACTCCTGAGGAAAAAGAGCCATTTGATGGCTCCTTGGCTTGAGTTGCTCTTGTCTTTGGTTTCTTGAAAATAAAGCTCCCACTTCAGTTAAAAAGCCTGGAATCTAAACAGGATTGATTTCATAGAAATTATTGCCTTTTTTTTTTTTTTGCTTTTTCACAGTTTTTAAGAGTAAATATATATAGTCTTCGCAATATATATTAAGAATTTATGTAGAATCACAGAACCTTCATGGTTGGAAGGGACCTTTGAGGTCATTGAGTCCAACCATACAAACACAAAAAAAAAAACCCAACCCAACAATCTTGGGCACTAGAGCATACCCTGAAGTGCCACATCTCCAGGGATGGTGACTCCACCACCTCCCTGGGCAGGCCATTCCACTGTAAAGTAGGCCTTCCTAATATCTAATCTAAACTTCCCTGATGGGAAATAATTACTGTCTGTTTTTTTTTTGTTTGTTTTTGTTTTTTTTTAACTGCTAAGTACTTCATAGTATGATTGAGCTCTCTTCATTCTTCTCTGTCCTAAATTAAATAAACCAATCTGTTTCGAATATTCCTGTAAGGCCACATTCTCTAAACTTTTATTTTCCTGCATTCTCTGGAACTTTTTCAGTTCTTCTACACTTTGTTTAAAATGTGGTACCCTACATTGTGCATATTACTTCAGTTGAGACAGCATCAGCACAGAATTTTTAGAGTATTTATATTCAGGCTCTTTAATTATTTCTTGATGATGTGTCTCAGAAGCAAGTTTGTTTTTTTCCCTTTAAATCAATAGAGCTTAATTAATAATCCATTTTCAGAGCTCAGTCATTGGAGTGTGTTTATCTACTTTTTCTACACTTTTATCCTTTTATTGCAATAAAATTTTACAAAGCAAAACATAGTTATTCAGACAGATAATACTGAAGTAATACAGGATCGTATTGTCTATGGGCCAAAAAATGAGTTCAGAGCCACACCAAATCAGGGCTGTTCTGCAGCGACAACCTAAAATAACCACACTTGCAGTCAAACTGCAGACCCTAAGATGAAAGCTAATAAACCTCTGACCTCCAGAGAGATTTTACCCACAGTGTTTCTAATAGGCTCAGATACAGCCATGCCGCTTCCATCACAAAGACATTCATGCTTCTGATAACTTCAAGCAAAGGTAAAACAAGAACTGACATGATATTTCCTAGTCAAGAATAAACAGAACATCTTCCAAGTCCTTAAAAAACAGTCTTATCAAAAACCTTCCAGGCTTTCCTTACCGTAAGATGGTTTAAAAAAAAAAAAAGAAGAATGAGGAAAAAAGTGAGGAAGAGGCAATGAAGGGCACAACATTTAAAGAATCCCTTTCCAAGTCACATTTAAGATGCTTTGGGGATTTTTCAGGCACACATAAGGCTGTAAATTGATATGGAATCCTGCCAGAAAGTAAAGTATATCACATTTCCATTAGTTCACTCTGCTATGGGAGTAGAGCAAGCCAATCCATGCAAAATCTGTTTTATACTTTCCAACTTGCTGTTTGCTAAAGAAAGAAAAAAACCACCAACAACAAACTGACAAAAATCCCAGAGAAATTTTTCATTTAAGGTTTATAAGACTATATGTAATATTTAAAAATGTGTTTGGAATTAACAAATTCAAGTTC
This sequence comes from Gallinago undulata, assembly GCA_026546715.1. Taxonomy (NCBI): domain Eukaryota; kingdom Metazoa; phylum Chordata; class Aves; order Charadriiformes; family Scolopacidae; genus Gallinago; species Gallinago undulata. The sequence goes on along the minus strand of JAOTQQ010000003.1, from coordinate 1,087,911 downwards.
TTTATGATGATAAGCTAATAGCAGACATTCAACAGAGAAAAGTATTGATTCAGTTGCTTAAATTAATAAACACAAAATTATTTATTTTCCAGTAGGGGAAATAGAATATTTGACTACAGAAAAATAGATATAAAGGGCACAATTTATTGTCCATACCAATTATTGACTACAACAACTGGAAGACTGGATATAGGGATTCCCCACAGAACTGCCCTTAATTTGCAAAGCTTAGCAATGGACATCTGCCGCTGAAATAAGTTGTCTGCACAGATTTATTTTTCAGATAAAGGTTCCTGAGAAAGCTTTGTTATTTTTCCAGCAACCTCGTGAGAGGTATTAATGTAAGCACAGTATTTTTTTCTAATCTCTGTGAAAAACACTCCTCCCCCCAAAGTCAACAAAATACCAGGACACACTACTCTGCAAGGTAGGAAAGGCAGAAAAAATGCACATATTGTTCTGTCCATGTCTTTCAGATAGAGGCTCACCACGCTACTTTGTTTTTTCTGAAAAAGATTTTTATAGAATTTCATTTTAGAACAGAGATTAAAAACATTATGCCAATGTTCTTTACAGAAAAATTCCTTAGTATCTATGTTGAAAGAAAGAAAATTTAAACTGAAACATACTTGCATGACATAGGTGTCTTTCCATCCAGAGCTCGCAAAAAGTCAATCAAAATTCAGCTTCATTATTCCCTAGTAATACAATGTCCAAATAAAACCAGGATCCCTCTTTCTTGAATATCAAAGTAGAACATTTAGTGGCATTATACAGAGCTTATCTATCATTAACAAAATTAACAAAAAAATACCGACTGTTGCCTACTAATAACCATCTATCTTTGCTGGTCAGAAGACAAAGACACAGAGGCTTTAGTTAAGCATCCAGAGAGTATGCCTACTTTTACAACTTTGATCTTTGAACTTGGCTGAGAGTGTCTTGTGACAGTCTTGGTACTTCCTGGGTTTATCTGACCTGAAATGTGACCGGATGAGACAGGCAGCAGCACCAATCATCTGGATGGGGCAGCTAAGCCACAACAGGGCAGAAGGAGTAGGTATCAGAAACGCATAATAAGCAAACCAACGACTACATACTTCATCATAATGATCTCCAATAAAAGCTGTGGTTGCTCTCTCACTGATTTACACTGATTACAGGGGGATCCCCCAACGTTTTAGGGCTATGTACACTATACACTGAACTTTTTGCATACGGCTGCCATCCTCATTTCAAGATACAACACACATGATAAAACACTGGTACTTAAACGGGTATTAATGTACTTATATACTACATAATTGCAGCTTCCTACTTGCACTTCATTATTTGATTTTTTCAAAAGGATCTGGCAGGTTACCTGCTGCCTGACTCTGAAATCAGAGATCTATTTTGCTAGCAGCAGAATTATTCAGCAAAAAGCCTCAAGAAACTGACTGCTATTAGATCACAAGGACATATCTCATACCCAAATTAAATAGTACTAAAATCCAGCCAACCAAACCAAAAAAATCCCAACAGCAAAGTGCTGTTGAAGAAAACAGCAGAAAGAAGCAAAGAGCAGAATGCTCTCTGCTATTTACTACACACACTAATACTACACACATTGGGATACTGTTCTAATTCAACCACCAGATTCTCAGAGAACAAGTGCTGAGGAAAGCCCAAGAATTAGATAAATAGGGGTTAAATTCTGAAGCAGAGAACTATCTTTAATAGCCCTGCTATTTGATTATTTCACACACAAATTCTATATGGTAAAATGAATTGAGAAAAATACAAATTATTACAAATGGTTGGGAACAGGCCATCTAGCTTCAGATTCCCTGTGCAGTCAACAGAGAGAGGCAGGACTGTACCACATGCTCTGAAGCATCCTGTGGAGGAGGTTACCCCTCTCACACATTACCTATAAACTGTATTTCCCAAGACATGGCTCCTGACCTTAGTCTGCGAGTTGTTTAATGTTAGAAATGTGTAAAAATACATATTGCAATTTTCCAGAAACTGAAAAAAATTAGTCTTTATTCTAATATTAGATTTATGAATACAAAAATAATATTCAAAATGAACAAGAAACTCTTGTTGGAAAAACATAAACTAGTGGTTTTCCACCAAAGCATGAAAAGCATTTTGAGGGATTTACTAAATGCTACTGCTGAATATAATTGTATGTGGCTTATAATGTGGAGTCAAGATTAAGTAAATCACTGTCCTGCCTGACAAGGAAAACATCTATTTTAGAACGCTTCAAAAATTTGGTTGGTGTGTCATTATGATGACATATTCATTTTCCCTTAGGCCTTCATACTAAAATGCAATTTTATAGATGGTATCATAAATTTTAAGGACTGTGTATGACAGTGACATTTGCTTGAATGTTTTTAATAATATAGTAATACCAAAGTAATACATGTGATAAAAAAAGGGGGAAAAAAAGCATTAGCAGTACAGACCATATGTATTTCCTCTGTGTGCTATGGTAACAATAGCAGATTTAACTATTTGTGAAACATTTACTATATCTGCTACTCTTAGAAATATCAGTAGTTCAAGCTACTTTTGATTAAATTATTGGGAGTCATTTTTTCAAAGCATGTTCTGGGATCTCGTTCAAAGAGAGATGTGCTTCCAATCTCCATTTGAATTCACTCAGAAGAACTGTGAATGAAGTGTTGAGGTCATGTATATACTTTAATATTTTTTTAACACATAGACAAAAAAAGAAGAAAAATGGGGATGAAGAATAGGTTTTGGTTTTTTTTATTATTAAAAGGACATTTATTTCCATGAAATTATAAAAGATTCTTCCTTACTTAGAGCCTAGAACACTAGAAGTATTGGTTTCTGGAAAACTGATATGTATACAAATTTTCCTTTCAAATTGCTGTTTTGTAGAGGCTGATTCAAACAGGAAGATTGAAAAACTGAAGTGTAACCAGCCTCAATAAGACAGATTTGTATTTTAAAAGTAATATGAGATTTTTGGACCTTTCCTGTTTTCAACGCACAGTTTGAAAAATCTTAAACTGCAGGATCATGGGGGTGACTTTACTCTGGCCAGAATAGAAGCATTCAAAATTGCATGATTAATGAAATCTTTACCATATCTTTAGCTTATGGATGAGAAACAAAAACGAGAAGCTAAATCTTCAGATCTTCAAAATCTTCAAATTCAAAATAACTGAGGGCTTTTAGCATCTTGACTAGGAATATTTACCATGGAATAACTGAATTTATTATTAAACTAATGTTTGGTCTTAAAGTTACGTAAAAAGGAGAACTATGAATTTGATAGATGAGGACACTTGTAAAAAATCTCTCTCTAACAAGGGTTTGGGGAAAAACAAAAGCCTTGAACTTGTATATGGGCTGGTTGTAAGAATAAAGGATCAGCTTTGAAAAGTTAAATACTAGAAAGGAAAAAGAACCTGGCTTTACTTGGGACAATTTGTCATTACAAACATAAAATTCCATGTTTGCGTAATAAGGATTTTTGGTAAAAGCATTTAAAATCAAACTGCCAGTGAATAGAAAAGGGTTATGCTGCCTTTTCTTCAGAATCGGTATCACCTCCTACAAAGAATCAGTATCCCCTCCTATCACAGACCTGCTGTGATAGGGCCTGCTTATTGTATTTTAAATATATATATTTGTGTATATTTAAATATAAATAATTTATACATAAAGTAACAGTTACACATGGCCTACAGTTTTAGCAGAAATCAATAGCATTATATTAAAAGGTGGGGGATTTTATCCTGTTAAACTATACGGACATGTTTCTTCCCAAGAAATCTCTTAGGTGAGAAATTATTTCTGTTAGTGTCACAGCATTACTGTGTGCAGAGAACACGGAGTAAACTAATATTTATCACGCCCTTGTTTATGGCACCATCTACTATGGAATTAAATGTACCTGCCATGCATTTAAGGACAGATTCCCTAGAACCTTCTGTGCCACATACCTATATAAAGACATGACACTATATAAAGATATGAATCACAGCTGGTAGAAAGGATCTCCCATCTTCTTTTCAGTTTTTACTGCTTGGCAGCAGAAGATAAGGGCTGTGAGAAAAATTTGGCTATACTTAATCATTCTGAAATTAAGAGTAAATCTATTCTCTCAAAAGGTCTACATACGAAGTATAACTCTTATTCAACATGTCATGAATGGCAGAATCTGACCCTCACGGGTCTAGTATCCTCACAAGAGCTATAGACTTTTTTGTAACCTTCACCACAGAAAATTCTGAGAGTGGCTGATCTTCAGCCACCTGTATAAGAAATGTTTAATACACAAAACAAAAACAAACACCAATCAAGCAGCTTGCAGTTGTGAAGGAAAAGAAGGTTCCCTCTATGCTGATTTTTCTCTTCTGTTCAAATCGGAATTACTGCAATCTTTTCTTTTTTTTTTTTTTTTTTTTTTTAACATAGCTTCAGCAGAAAATGAGTCAGAGCAGATTCAGAGAGCTATGGCAACCCTTGAATACACATCCCAGGCAATCACTCTTCTTTGACAGAAAATGACTGTAGAGCTGCCTGTACACAAGAACAACATGGATTTCTTTTCTTTCCAGATTTATGCTGAATAAGAGAAATCTTCAGATTACTGGAGTACTTTCATTTCTCTCTAATTAAGCTACACTGAGCTTCTGTTAATCTGCTATTCCCGTTAGACTGACATAGAGCAATAAGGACTAGCCTCTTTTCTGAAACTACAGGTCTGACTGTATTGGTAAATATTTTTTATGCTTTTAAAATGAACAAATATTATGCAATTTTGATTGAGAGATCACAGAAAAGCATGTGTGCAGGTAGGACTCATTTAGGGTTTTCTATGTCCTAATTTCAACTTTGATAAATAGGAAGTCCAATACAAAACTGATCATATATAAAACACTTTGGTAGAAAATAAATATAAACCCACTTTAGATATTCCTTACTCATACTTAGGTACCACAGAAACAAAACTTCTTTGCAATTCTGCATTTTTATCGATAGATGGCAATAGTAATAAAAACCACCTGGTTTTCCTACCCAGTTATTATATCTAGTTATATCTAATATTTTTAAACAATTTTCTAGCCTTTCCATCATGGAAAGAAAATGATGATGACATTAAAACTAGGTTTCAGAGTAGTACCATCTTTTTATATGCTTATTTTACAAATTTATGCTCTTTGGTCCTTGGCAAGTGACAACATAGGCATTTGTTAAAACAAAACCACTGGGATGTACAGACACTCCATAATCTTATTAATCTTTAAGATGACTCATTTCAGATGGTATCATACTGCTGTTCTATACCCTGCAATACTAGAAATGCAGGTCCATTTCACAAACTGTGACAAATTTGCATACCTCTTCACAACACAGACCTGGTTTCCAATCTCAACCATCCATGTATATAACTAGTTTGCACAAAATAATTAAGAAAAATTTGCACTTAATTTCAGATTTCTTTAAGCAGCCTTGTATTAAACAACAGCAGATGATTTCTCCTCATCTACTTAAAACTCTAAATTTCAAATGACTACGAGACTAAATACTGTGCCTGTGTGCTATTTAATCTTTCATTCTTCTGACTAGGTGTCCAGAGTTTTTTACTAAGCCCTGCTGTGGACTTTATTAATGAGGTTTGAAATTCCAGGTTCTGTTTGTTCTATGAAGAAAAGTTAAGAGAAGTTGACAATATTCATCAGACATTTTCTTCATTGTTCTTTAATAAATTTTTGCCCTAAAAAGATTATGTCAGTTCTGTTATCTTTAATTAAACATGCCAAGGGGCTCATTTTCATGCTTTCTGTGAACAGCAATTGACTCTTTCAACATAAAGGACTTTTAAGGTCCCATTAATGTACTGTAGCTTTTGAGCTAAAATAGAGCTATAGGGAAGTACATATAGAAAGGTTCATATACTCTCTCAAATATCTCGAGAGAAACATTTTTCATTTCTTAGAGGCTTACTCCATGATGATTTTTATTTGCTTGCTTCTATCCCTATCTCTTGTCTAGAATTGTCTCTTTAAAAATTTATTTTAAACAAAATCATGATGAAACCATCACTTTTCCCCAAAAGATAGGAAATTAATAGAAACATTTATATAACATACACAAATCCTATGCTATTTTTATCCAGATGCCCATATGTTCACTACTTCGAAGCAGAGGTTGAAATGAAGGACCTGAAATGAGTGCACTCCTCATGCAGTATCAAAAAGTACAAGCCTGTAATGCTAAATTCTATCAACAGTTAGCATGAAATGTACTGCCTTTCATATGAGTATTGGAAGAGATACTTAAGTGTTAATTTGCCTCATTTTTAATAGCTAGATTGCTACCTAAATTCAGATATCCTATATTGACTGGCTTCATCTTGGTCACTGAAGGCAATACTGATCTTACATGAATCTCATGGAATTTCAAGACAAGGGTGATTCCACAATTTTTAAATAATGTTGAGAAGAATAAAAAAATAAAATTCCACCTCTTTTATTCTCCTTAACGTTGTAATATGGACAGTTTGAAGAAACTTAGCATTTCAATGTAAACTTGATATAGGAGACATGGTCATAGAGAACTCTAAGACAAAACAATTTTAAGCATAAATGTGTTAAAACCCCCAAATCCCTGCATTCATTACTATTGTTCCTTTTCCTGCAAATAAAGTGAACTCTGTATACACAGTAATAAATATGATGCTACTGCACTTATATATTAAATACTTATTCTTCCACACTTTCTATAGAAATTTGCATTCATCTAAGTAAAAAAAAAATAAAAAATCACAATCTCAATTGAAAGAGGCAACAGGGATTTTAAAAACAAATTACATGGGTTTTTGCCAACAAGCAAACACATTCTGACAGTGAAGTGGTATTAGTAGGTACAGATGGTGAAACAGCAGCGGCAACACTCAGGCTCTCTGTAGTAACTGTCTGGAGACTCATTGATTTTAGGATTTTCTGTCTATATTAAAGGGTTGAGTCTTTCCTACTTGCAATGATCTTTACTGTAGATTTGCATATCAAGTCTGTTATAACTGATGTTTTTCTAAAAGTACAGAATTTTTAAAAAAATTACAAAGAAGACACTGCAGATTTTATCTGAAGAGTTGGTCTTGTTCCTTTTTAACCCTTGTGGGCAGGTCTAACTCAGGTTTCCATTTTATAACAATGTTCTAGTTTCTCTCTGACAGTTTTTAAACTCTTGCAGTGATCTGTAATAAACAACATTCTGGCACAGCTGTATTTTCAGTCAAATCCCTCTAGGGAAGAGAGTGGTTTTACATGAAATGTGTATCCCATCCTGCTGCTTTCTGTAATCCACTCAGACCAAATGGGGATGAGGAATACTTACTTCACACAAATTAAAATGAGATGTTTTCACCAAATTTGAGCTTCGATGTAGGTATTTGAAAATGTTACCCATAACCTTACTTTACTCTCCAGAGTCTCACTAATAAAATTTCAAAGTTCTCCCGTTTACCACTTAGCCAGTTTCTGCCTCCAGATCCATTTTGTTTAAAACAGAATACTATCAACCTTACAGTGAAACCTAAAAATTCAACTAGATACTGGGTACTCTGTTGAAAGCATTCTGATGGAAAAAGTAGGACTGACAACTTGGATTTATGATCTCTTACTTCAAGAGGACAGGAGTAACGCACATATTTTTTTATGTCTGAATGGCTGCAGCTGACTGAAAGATACTTAAATGGAAAATGGTTTGTACAGATTCAGAAAGGCCTTCTCGTCTCTCAAAAAAACCCCTGAAAGTATCTTGCAACACAAGAGGGAAGGGAGAAATTATCCAAAGCAAATTTTTTAAAAATGCTTCATACTGAAAAAAATATCTAGAACACAGTTTCTAAAGTTTACAGAAACAAAAGTAAAAAACCACTGATGTGCTTTAGAATGTAAATACACTCATATCTTTCATGGCATTATGCATTTACATGGAAATCTTTTATAAACTTTGGTAATAAAAAGCTTTGAAAACCCTGTCTTCATTTCAGTTAGAAAGTATGGGACCCAAGGAATTCTGAATATTCAATATTAAACATAATGATTGAGGAAATGGAAGCAACATTTCCCTCTCTCTTTTACAACTACCACCAAAAAAAAACCCCAAAGTTTGTTGACACAGTATTTGAGTTGGTTATGTGCGATACCTCATCCAAGCCAATGCTAAATTGCAAACACCAGTGAGGAAATAATACATTTTAGGATGCCTATTAACACTACATATTTTACAGATGATGGTGAACTGCATGATGAGCCTTTAGCTAACTCCAATTGATGGAGTATTCAAGAAATAACTTATAAGCCTTCTTCATTGTACAGTGAAAACCCTTAGTTACAGCTTCAGCAATTTGCAGATATCTGCATTGACATTAGTTTCTAAATGTTCATTTATGCTTTAATGGGAGTATGAAGTCATAATTGGGATTTCCTGCTATATTATGGAAGACTTCAGTAAGCTGTGAAGAATATATTCACACAAACTGTAGTCAGGAGGATGCTTTCCTATTGACCGTATAAAATCTATTATTATGACTGGAGATATACTGTGTCAGAGGAAAGAGATTAGAGATTTCACAATTATCTGACACAGTCTTTCAGGGCTGTATTCACTGAATCTTACTGCATTTTAAATCATATTTTAAGTATGAGAAAAATAGGCTGGTTCTTGCTGTGTGCAATGGGTACCTAATTTTCCCTGAGATAAGAGTGCTTAGATTCTGGCATAATAAAACATAAGACTTCTCTAAAATAATTCATATTTCTAAGTCAGTAACCATTGGGAACTAGAGAAAACTATGCAAAAAAGTTCTTGAGTGTCCAACAATATAAAAATTATTCTCATTTTTAAATCTGTATGTTTTATTTCTAATCTGTACTTTTCAAACTTCACCTTTTAGTCTTTAGGTACTGTATACTCTCTCTGGTGGACTGTAGAACTTTTTTATTTAATGTATATGCTCAAATCATATCTCTGCTAATCTAGAAAAAATGACCACTTTATATCATTTGCTACAGGACAGGATGCTCAAAACCTGAAGACTGGGTGGAGTCTTTAAACATAAGGCAGTCCTTTCCTATATTTCCTTTCTCTTAAAGCAATATATTCTGATTTATGATGATATAGAATTGCATCTACTAAAAATGCTTCACCGATAATGGTTATTCCATTAAGTCAAACTCCAGACATTGCAAAGAGCTTGGATAGTCAAGTTCTTCAGGAAAGGAGGCATTAAGTGTTCTTTACACTAAGTCAATCAATTATATCTTATAGGTTCAACTGTATCTTTCCATTCTCCTCTCTTCTCACATGGTGATATTCCTACATTAAATTCCTGCTAGCCTAAAAGCAAAAGTGAGGAATTCATACACTGCTTTAAAAAAAAAATGAACAAAACAAATAAAATACAATAATTTTACCTGCAACAACTGGAGATTTTCTGTCATCCAAAAGTTGAATAGCAGTGCTGGCTGTCACTACATTGCTTTTGTTCGCTGTTTCTGCAGCATGAATATATATAAAAAAAAACCACACACAACAAAATAAACAAAAACCAACCAAAAACCCAACCAAATTAAACAACACATTGCAGAATGAGGAAATTGAGCTTTTCCCACCTGGTTTTAAATAACAGTCCACATGGGTTTAGTGCTCAGCAGAATAAGCTAATAAGACAGTGGATATCATGTTCTATGTATGCACAGAACACACAGGCACTGACATTTCAAAATTCCCCAGCATCCCAACAACGAGCTCAAAACACTGAAACGAGTAATCACTTTTTGCCTTCTCTGCTAAAACTGGCAACAAAGGTGACAACCAGTAGGGCTTCTCATTAATGTGGACACTTGCTCTGTTGGGCTTAGTCTTGCTTAGTCAGATCAACCTGTGCAAATATTAAATGAAAACTGTTACACCACATCTTGGAGTTTCACCTAGAGCCCTCTAAAAGATGTACCCAGTCAAAGAACCCGTAAATTAGCTGCAAATTTCAATGCACATTTTAGATTAACATTTGTGATTAGCTACAGAGCCCATTCAGTACTGACCATATTTGGAATCTATTCAGCATCATATATGGCTTAGCATTTAAGGAATGACAAAATTACAGACCTGTACTAAATGGGATTGAATAAACAAAGCTCCCAGGTATTTGCTCAGCCGCTCTTCTGTACCAGAGTGGAAAATGGTCAGCATTGAAAATGTTCTCCTTATCTTCAGCTGTCAGGAAGTCTCTTGAGAAAGAAGAGAGAAAGAAAATACTTGTAGTTTGTTGCATGGCACACAGTAGTTCCTAGCTTTGAAAGACAAGACAGACAAAAAAAAACCAAAACACAATCTTTTGGGAAAGAAAATGGTTTTGGATAATTTTTCTAGCACCATGTGTTCAACAAAAGGGATAACTTTAGCTGCTCATAATTATTTGTGACACACTTGCAATTGCTTTTGTTTTGAAGGATGGAAAAAGTAGTAAAAAAATAGTGTTTCTAAGTATCACAAAAACTATTCATACTGACATGTTCAAATAAAAATGCTTAGTCTACAAAGCCTTTTTCTCTCAGCACAATGCAACACTTGTGAACTGTACAAAGTGGAAAAGACACTGGAGATTTGGTATTTTGCTGCCACTGGTTTTCATTCTCAAGTAATGAAAAAAGTTAATTTAACAGCCTACTTTCCAAATAATACGTAAGGGTTGGTAGTGGGCAACTACATACTTCAGTGATCTCAAGGAATGTTGACAGATGAAAGTTTGTGTCAGTGAAAAGAGCAAGTAGGGTCTCCAGACCATTGCTTGGATCAAGCAGTAACAAACTGCAGTGCTATTGATCTCACCTGTCAGGCTACTGACACAACAACATTTTGTGGTCATATCAGTACTACATAATTTTATATTCAATAAATTTAGTTTATCATAAACATCAAGTGCAGATTTTCTTTTACAGCCATAATGCATATAGATTTGCCCGACAGTATCAAACTGCTGTCTGAAAAAAGCCATTAATTATGGGACCTTATTTTATAGCTCTCCATTTTAAGAAACCTGTACCTCCACTAGATTACATTTCTCCAAACAAAAGAGGAAATTTTTGAATGATGACATGTCCTGATAACTCTTTCATCCAGACCACTTCTGTCACTTGGCTTTATTTCAACATCAAAATTTTCTGCAGTGATGCAAAATCCCTGAAAAAGCTTATAGATTTTTGTTTTCAGATGGTATAGTAAAAGAAAAATCATCATCTGCAGATGTAGCTTATTGATAATTCTGCTCTAGAGAATAAAGATGTGAGGCTAACTCCAAGGAAGTGGGGGGAAAGTGAATGTCTGTACTACAGGTGTAAAACAGCTCCTTGCTCCAAATGTTTGAGTCCTAGAAAGAACCTAAGGGAACCTACAAAATCTTTCTAATTAGTTTTATATATTTCAGAGTGCCAGTTTAAAAGCCTAGAAGAAACAGTAGGTGGGGTTCCTAAAAATATATTTTTTCCTTCTTTTTTTACATGGTTGCCAAGCATAGCTTTGTTACTTACTGATTAGTGAGCTGTTCCGGACCCACAAACAGGTTGATACGAGATAATCCAGTCCGTGTTCCAAGGAAGGCAACTTCCACTCCCTTGTCAGAGTTTCTGAAATAGAGCAGAACACAAGCAGAGATAACGTTTCCAGACAGTAAACAAATAAAGCTCTATTACTGGTCACAGAAAGTACAAGTGTTCACATTTTTGCGAAAGATTACTTTAAGTATAGTTTCCTTATTTTTTCTTTTTAAACACTAATTTTTAAGACTAAATTCATGTGCCTTTTGGAAAACTATTTAGACCAAGAGCCGCTAAAAGTCAAAGACAGTAAATTTTGTAGGATTTGTGGTGAGGGATTATATGGAAGCCATAGAATAAAAAGGTGTGGCATAGATATATACCATCTATTTAATAACCACTGGCATCCAGTGATTCAAAATGGCCAAATCTTGCTCTCGGTCCATTCAACACTTCTGTAATACATCTATGCCTTAAGTCACCGGTGTGACTGCTGCTCAAGCAAGCAAAACTAAGCTAGATTTAAAACAGTGTGCTCAAACATAGCTGCCACCAGAATAGGCTTGAGCCTCTAGACTTTAGGAAAAAAATGTGGCAGGTGGTTCAGGCTAAACTCTGGTGCTGCATATGGCTACAAGAAATTCAGTCATATTACCACAAAACTAGGGACCATAATCTTAGCCATCTTACTGTCTCATACTTCATTCTTCAATAAATGGCCTGTCTTATTAGTGTAAGTCAGGATATGAAAAGGGATCAAAAGTTTCCCGCTAGCATCTCTCCGCAGCTGTCCTCCTTGTGTTTACTGGATCCGTTATTTAATTGTGTAGGAGGATTCTGAGAAACCTTATCCCTCTATACAAAATCCATCAATGTCTACAGTATATTAGCATACAACAATTTCTCATTTTTATCTTCTAAGAGAAGACTGGATAATCCTTAACTTTGATGAATCAGATCTTATCACATTGATTTTACGCATTCAGTACAAGTATGTGCTTTACAGCAATATATTTTTCATACCTTTTTAAAAATGGTTCAAATGTATAAAAATCTCCAGAATTGTCCTTCAGGCACAGAATTTCATGTGAACTGCAGATTTTAACACCTTTTTTCACTTATATTTATAAAAATGTGTTTCTTAACATCTTAGTACATTGTAACATAAATGAAGTAAAACATATAAACCTCTAAAAAGGACCAGTAATCTCATTATCTGTCTATAACAGGAACCTAGATCCCAGTTAGTTCAGGAAAACAAACAAGCAAAAAAAATTGCATAAATTATTTATTTTATCAGTGCAATTTTTTCACTATATAACTTGTTCTGAGACAAATTACCAATTCCATCAACAGTTTTAGCAAATTTTGCATTAAATTTCTTAAGGACTGTAAACTGTTAGACTCTAAACTTGTTAGAAATGCTCAAAACTGTAAGGTGTAGTTAGTATACAATTTCATTAGTATACAAATTCATTTTAGTGTGAAAACAGGGTAACCTTAAAGTTAAACATCATGATGCGCACTGCAACATAAACACTTAATACTGAACTCAGAATTGGTGCTATTTAGGATCAAATGGTTAATATAATATTTTCATGCATATCAGGATTTGTTAGGGATTCTGCCAGTTCACCAACGTAACTATTAAAAATTCACCCATGACTGACACATAATGACTGACACAAAGCTTGCTTACTCTGATTTATTTAATGCCAGACTGGTCCAATAAGCTTCAATTGGTGCACTCACGACTGCATCAAACAGAACTTCCTGGATCAACTCTTTATCACCTATTACAATACATTAAAATCAGTAAACACATGTTCATATAGAGATAACTTTTTGTGTTAGATGACTATACAATAATTTTTTAACACTGTGCTATATTTTATCTGTGATATGCATTCAAACCTTTTGCACTATTAAGCATTTACAACATAATATTACATGGTATTTTACCACAATGCAGTTTTTCATGTATCATTTCATTGCACTAACGGATTTACATTAAAAAACAAAAAAATTATTCTCCACTTCATGTAACACATTCATGTGCGTACTATCTAATGCTAACATTTGCACATGATATAAGGTTAAAACAATTAGGCTTACAAACAGTCACAAAATCTCTACATTTCTGCAAATAGACAAAACATGCAGTTATCCATCTGAACTCTCTTTTGTTCTGCTTTGCAGTTCAGAAATGTTAATTGCATACACATTTTCCCTAAAGTATTCATGAAATATCTGGCATATTGTTTAGAAGCATGATCCAAGGACTGATTCAGACCAATCCTGTTAAATTTATAAAACCAGATTGAGAGATAATATTGCATAATATAGCTACACCATCTGAACAGAAACTTAAATGTTTGATTCAGGCATATTGTTTATTGTAAAAGTCAGAAATTCGTATTGTCAGTATCTTCATTGATACCCTGGAAAAAGCTCAAAACCAAATGAAATTCCAAAGTGACATCAGCCAAGCAACCCAATTTCAATTTATCACTGGTTAAACCAACAGTTTACAACAGTTTTTAGCTGGGGTAAAGCCTACTGCATGCACATAGAACAAAATACTTGCATTGGAGCAATGGCTCTTTTCCTGTGAGGTAGCGTTTAATTGCTTCTAACTGAGTCATTTGACGGTGTTCGGGATGTAAGTCAGTGTTGCAATAGGACCTGTGAACACGTTGTCAAAACATTAAAATGTTAATAGAGATAAGCACGATCTCTCTTTGTCTTTGAATATAAAGGATCGGACTCAGCCAGCACAAACAATATGAAACCAAGAAAAGTAACAGACACCAATTTCATGCTTTGTTTAAGGCTTACCATTCATCTGCTAAAGATACATCAGGGTGTTCTAAATCATGTAAACCTGTAACAGGAATAATAATGGGTTAGTTAGGGAGCAGTCTGGGTAACAGATGGTTATTTACATACACTCCATAACATAAACCCTTCCTTCTTGGAAAGTGCATTATTACCGCAGTGCAATAAATCACAGTAAACTATGATCAAATACACTTTGGGGTCTAACAAACTGGCAAAAGCCAACTAAATCAGATCTAAATCTGAAAGGGTAAGAAAAACTTTTTTTTTGTTTGTGCTGATATGTTTAACTCATACAAATTACTCAGATGATATATTTGAAGTTTAGAAGAAAACTTGAGCAAAGAGAAAGACACAGTGGTAAAAGACTCTTATTTTTACTCCTTCCTTCTATTTGGCTAGTAAAGTTATTTATGCTAAAATACATACTTCTCATTTCATGAGAGTTGTTCACTTCCTCCCTTAAAAAAAAAGTATCTAAAAAAACCAATTCCCTCAAAACTTAAGCACATAGCCCGTGAACACAAATAGCAATTTACAGGATCGTTCAGAATAGGTTTATTGTGCTAACAGGTCACGCAAATGCTTGTAAATAAGAACTGTATCATTAGTTATATAGCACAATAAAAATGTACTTTGGCAATTTTAAAAACTCTTAAAACATTTATCAATAGACAATAAGCAAACAGGGTCTGGGTTTAAACACCCTGAGTACATAGTAAACAATGACAGAGCTACAGTGATTAAGGAGAGCAACGAAGTCAAAACGAGAACTATAATTATAGTCCTTGGGGAGGACAGTGAGGTGTCAGTGACAGAGAATCAGTGAAGGTAAGAGTGGGAGAAAAGGAACAGTTAGTTATGGTTATGTTAACGATTCTGGTGGTGCATCTGGGAGGAAATATCAGACAGACTGGCTGAGATGTATGGCTGGATTAAAGAAAACAGGCAAGAGGTACGTTGGGAACAGTTTGGAGAGCAAGCAGCTCCAAGTCTCCTGCTGTGCTCTTTCTATCTAGACATGTATTTGCTGTGCAAGTGACTCAAACTTTAAAGCATTTAATTTTATATCTCTCCTGGGAACATGAACACATTCATGTCCCAAAATACGGCTAAGGAACAAAGACCTGAAGAAATTACTATCTTGTTTAACATCACTGACAAAACAAGAAGCAGAATTGGAAATGGAGACTTAAGCATAAAATCAGAAAGCATTCCTCTATTGAAACATTTTTTGCTTAGCAACTGCTAAAACTTTTCAACCCTCTATTTGCTCTTATGAAATGCCTCTACTCTTCCTTCATCTTCAGGATCTTTGGTTTGAATCTTGTTGCCAAACAACTTTATCACCAACCACAGTTGACTCCTCCACTTATTTTAATTGTGGACTTACCAAAAAGTAACACCAAAAAGAAAGAATAGTTCTTCTCCAAGTTTCTTCTACTGTTATTATAAAAATGAAAAATGTAAAATCCCGGTAAAGAATGCCGAGAGTAGTTACAGCTCTGAAAAGACTTCACAAAATATACTCTATGAACAAAAAAGCCGTAGCCATTACACTGCTCTCAGTGGTTACTTCAGAAAACAACACAAAAAATTAACACGGGACCCTGAGTGATTCTGTGAAGCACTGAGAGAGGAAGATGGAAGATGATGCCCATCTAAAGAAGATTCACAGTATGACTGCGCTTAATAAAAATGAAGGAAAAAATCTTATGAAGTAAAAGATCTTTAAAGAAAAAAACGATTGGAAAATACATAATCATCTAATTCCCTTACGGAATCTGCAGACAAACATAAAAGCTTTAGGTCTACCAAATCAACAATAAAACTACTGTGTAAGCAACATGAGAAGGTAGGTATCTTACCTTCTTCTACAGTTACGTTCCCTCTGAAGAAATATTTTCCATGTCCTCTAGAGAGAGCCACACCTAAACTGTGCAGAGAAATAAAGCAGACCTTGAAATCTGAGAGATAAACAATAACAGATATTCAGAGCTATTTTAATTTCTAACATTTCCAGCTAGTGTACTATGGTTAACTTTAAAACTGTTTATTTACAAACCCTCACTGGTCATATTTATTGTCCAACTAGCTGCTTCAATGCTGTTTCAGTTCTGGTGTTTCTGCAAGACTCGGCTGTATTTATGTGTGCTTACAGGTGCAGTAAGCAGTAAGAAACTGTTATTCTCTAGCAAACTGATAAATGAGCCCCTCTAAGCTCACTGCTTCACGCAGCCTGAGATTTCTTCAGCTGAGTCTTGAACACGCCCCTGGTCTTACAATGAAGGACACAGGGTTTTTTTGTAAATCAGACTAACCTGTTGAGAAACTACCTAAGTGTGGAAATCAGTGGAGCTACTGAAAGGAAAGGAATTTCATATGTGACAACAGCATCATGACTCTTGGACTAAGTTTTCTGTGATTCATATTTCTAAATATTTTAACAGTTATGTACCCAGTTTGGGTTTGGATTTCAGTCTATCATTTAAACTCTTCAAGCTGAATCAAATGGTTGGGGGATCCCAAGCCTCTTCCTATTGAACTCATACCCAGAATACCTTCTAGCATTCATTCATTCAAGAGGATTATTTCAGGCTAGGAATGAGTAAGACTGAAAATATGTGGGCTGATACACGGAGAGGCACCAACTCCAAGAGCACCCATGCTGCAATCAACAGCTCAATCGGAAAATGGGTTGAACATCTTTGACACTAGAGTGTATATTTTACTAAATGTTGCCCCTCTGTCTTCCTGAATCTATACTCTTACCCATCAAACCCAGATACAGACCATGTTGAAAAAGGCAGGACAGTCTTCCTACTATATTTCTGCCCTAGGAATCAGAACTCACACTGCATGCATAAATGTAGCCCCATATCTGTTTACTAAATAGGACAGAAGAAAAACCCAAACAAACAAAAAACACCCCCCCCAAAAAAAAAACCCAACAAAAAAGTCCACAAAATTAAAAAAAACCCCACCACCAAACCAGAAAACCCTCTGAGTTTTACCACCCATGTCTGAATTTTAACAAGAATAAACACATGCATTAGAGATTAGAGAATTGTGCCTATATTTTCTCTATCTGGAAATGTAGCTGAAGTTCTGTGAAATAGTTCCATTGAAGAAAATTTCAGTTGAGTATTGCAACTATCAGACTCCCGCTTTAAGCATAAGGTACAGTTAGTATTCTTTCATTAATGGATTATTTCTAATTCAAAATATGAGCATTTTTAAAGCGACTTCCTGACTGTCTTGTCTTTTTTTTTTTTTTTCCCTCCAAAGATGCATGCCAAAATAACATGGCTGACTTACTTAGTTTTAGTTATACAAATACACTGAAGGTAGTTCAGAGAAACAAAATATCCAAACCTCAAATTGGAAGTGAAATACTATCTCATTTTACATTACATTTTTGTTGTGGAAAAAAATCAAAATGGGGCTCAATATGTAGTTATTTAAACGGATTATAGTATTTATAGCTCTCCAAGTACTTGCGAAAGCCTTTCGTTCAATGTAAACCTCAACTGAATATTTTTTTAATGAAATGTAAGCCATGACAAACACTGTGAATTTGCCTGTGTGAGCTTGCACAAACTTTCCATCCCTGGAAAAGCCGAAAGGAATGCTGGTAGGCTCCTTTTCCTCGCTATTTTCAGCATTGTCCAAGGATATTTCATTGTCAACTTTTGCTGATGAGCTTTTAATGAGTTCACAAGCTCTGAACAAATGCAAGTCCAATGAGTCTGATGAAATGTCCATTTATTATGGTCGGCTCTACCTGAATGGAGTACCCTTGATGTCTGTGTAATAGTAGTCATTTGTCATCACCAATACCCGCTTCTAGATTCAGAACAAGAAAGTCAGAAGAGAGGGGGGAAAGAAGTTAGTTTGCTATAAGCAATGTAGCAAGTGGTTAGTCACTGATAAAATTACAAGCAATGTTTACATTCAGTGAGAAAAAAAATATATATACTGCAGAGAATCATACTTATTGCAATCTTAAAAATTGTTTAAAAAATTAACTGCCTGCTTTATACTTAGCTGGAATAATATTTTATACATTGTACCCCTTTGTCCACTGTCTTCTTCACTTCCATGGAGAACTTCCCCGTTTTCCGATTCACCATTGCATTTCGGAGCTGAAACGAAGGAAATGTGTCTAAATTCCTTTATTTGCATGTTCTGTAATTCTTCTGAGCTCTCCAGTACACTTCTCTGGCCTAAGCAGTACTTCATTTTCTTCATTTCTTCATTTTCAGTAGTTCTACTACATATTAAATAACCCCCTTACAGATTGTACTATTGACGATATTGGCCACACAGGTGTCCTGCCACACACCTTTAGGCAAGTTGTCGATGCACTTAAGATAGGAGCTCTCAGCATCCTTCATAGTAAAACAGCTCCTTGTGTAGTAATCTGGATCTTATGTGGGATAAACACGTAATTGACTACTATTCTGCAGTTAACTGCATTAGGACAATAAAGACTAAATTCCAAGCTGGATTTAGCTGAAGTTAGACCAGGGCTCAGCGTTTAAATACATCAACAAGTATAACTATAATAACAAAGCAAAAAGAGAAACCCCCACTTACCCTACACTATTCATTCTGCTTCTGCTCGATACTCTACATAGGCCTGCATGCTTAACTAGTACCAGAACCCTAACTGCATCAGAAATTAGAAGTAGCAAAAAAATGACTGCCCATTTGATCAGCAACCTGTTTCAATGGGAACACACAGATGCAGAACCCTGTGATTCACCCTGACTGTCCATTGGTGGTCAGGCGCCCCTTGCAAGGTAATAAAATTTATCTCTGTAATGGAATCCCTGGGTCAGTCACAGCTTCGAGAGCCGGCCTGGATCTCTCAAAGTTGTCCAAAAGACTTTTTAAATCCCCATCAAAACAGTTTTCGTTACTCTATACATATCAAAAAAACCCAAAAAAACCAACAACAACAACAACAAAAATCCCAACAAAACCTCAAAGCAGCTAGGAAAGCAAAAAAATAAAGAGGGTTTATACACAAAGATTTACCTGCCCCTCTGCAAGTTAAATGTGTCACTTTTTAGATTACCACAAACACTATTTTTCATTACCTTTCTTCTTGCCTCTACATGAGCTGCAGGCTCCCAGGTCTGTGCTGCAAAGTCCCTTAACCGTCACTTCTAGAATGTCTTCCCTTAGCACACCTATTTGCTCCCCAGGAAAGAATTACCTTCCTCCCAGAGGACACCAGCTGACACAGCCCCTCTCTTAGGTGAGCATGCCATAATGATGAAAACAAGAGTAAGAAAACCCAACAACTGTCCACCAGGTCTATAAGCCAAAATGATGTGCAGTGTCCCTAGAAGTAAGTGCACGTGACACTGACCCAGCTGGTCTGAGAGCCTGGTCTCTGGCTGAAGCTGAAGAATGAAAAGATAGCCTTAGTGCAAGTTTGCCTATGCATCAGTTCAGGACTTCAGGAAGAAATAAGAAAGTTACTGTTTAGCAGTGGTACCATCCATGTATGGATGTATTTTATTTGCATGCTCATAGATTTTAGAATGGAAGAAGCGACTTATTTTGCTTATATTTTTAATGGCACAGATGCAGAAAGTTTAAGGTGGTTGTCCCAGGATATCTTCAATTACAAAGTGTAATTGCTATACTTGTGGGATGGGGTTTTTTGGGTTTTTTTTTGTGGTGTTTACGGTTTTTGGGTTTTTTTTGTGGTAAGAAGTACCTATAAATCTTTCGCAGCTGTAATTTTCATTACAATAGGAAAATTCCACTGTCACTAATCAATTCAGATTCTCTCTTCAGGGATATTCAAAATGCAGAATAATATTGACAAAAGGAGCATTTTTATGTCTCTTCTATTGCTTATCTATCTGAACACAATTTTGGATATTGTGTTCTTGCTGAATGAGTACCTCCTGTTTTCCAGTACCTTACACCAGATTGGGTAATTCAGCAGATTTTATCAAAAAATTGTGAATGTAGCAATATCGATACACTCTGCAGGCTTTTTGAGTTAGTATGTTAGTTAGTTTGTCTGAGTGAAAAGAGAATGACAAAACTTGCCAGTGAAATATCTGGGTTTATTGTCATGAACAAGTTGAGCATGGTTGACCTATCAAAAACTGCAAACTTTACAGCTCTTTAAATTTAATTCTGGGGCATCTAGATTTGAATTAACAGTCTTACTCTTCTGTCAGTGAGTGTAAAAGAAAAATTTTTAGCTAGAGGCATGTATAAAATAAAGCCTATATTTTACTGTAGGCTTTTTTTTTTAACAATACATAATAGGCAATTCTGGAAATATTTTCCCATTTTAAGTTTTGTGGTTTTGGCCTTGGAGATCTGGTCTTAATTAACCATCTACTTTCTAACATTTACAGAACAGTTCCATTTATCTTTAACATGGTTTTCATTTTTCTCCTATTGGTGCCTGCAGTTGTCTAAGACCCATTCCTTCCACAAGCCTCAGGCAAGTCATAGATTTACTAAAAGGGCCTTCGAACTCTCAGTAGTGTTTAAGATCAAGTCTGCATGTGGGATTTAGAGTTTTACTTTTCTGCTTTTTTTTTTTTGCTTGCTGTGATTACATTTCTTGGCTTTGTAATCTGGTTTCTCAGCTCTTCTGCAGTTTCATCTCCCTCCTCAAATGCATAAAATAAATACTGCCTCAGTTGGCTTCAAGCCCCAAAACATTCATTCATGGTCTTTTTTATTTGGAAAAAAATATTTCATTCAGCTAGAAGTTATAATAAAAGAATTTTAAGAAGTCAGTTAATGAGAAAAAGGTTTCTGTCCAAATTGAAACTTCTCATCTTGGGTACTGCGTATTCCCAAACTCTGCTGGAAGACACTGTTAGTTTAATAAGCTGATGCTAAGATTTCTATTTCTAATAAAATGCAGTAACAGCAAGATAGCAGGTACCATTAGCCTGGAAAACTAACTGATGAATATATATTTACACCAACTCAATTTCACGGTGGAAAAGTATTCTAAACTTAGTTTTGCCACCTTTTCCTCACTGGATGACTAGAGAAAACACATTTCTTCACCTCTTCTGAGTATTACTCCTACAACTAAATATAGCCAATCAATTGCTAACAACCCAATTTCACTGCTATAGTATGAGATCATTCTATATGCTTGGAAAACTATGCAACCATTAAATTAGTGTGGTAAAAAGTAAGAAAATATCTTAATCAGCTTCCACGTAAGTGTTTCATGGGAGAAAAATATACCATTAGTAGTCTATGTTATTAAAAGCCACTATATGAATACATTAATTCTTTCCCTCTACAGTTGAATAAACAATGCTTTACTACCTAAGCTTGGAAAAAATCAAGGACATCAAATCTAAGGCTATTGGTGAAGCAGAGCACATGTAGTGCTCAAGTCAATAAGTTACTTTACAGTTTTAATTCTTCTACGCACTACTTATCATTTTCACTCAAAATTAACAATATTAAGGAATTGTCTATTACAAAAGATCAACAAAAATAACACTCTTTTTTGGACACATTTAGATCCTTATATCAGAAAAGCTGCAAAAAGAGATGGATTTTGTTACAATAATCTACATAACTGCCTTCAAATTCCATTCCCATTCAGGTATGCACTCACAAATTATTAGCTCTGATAGATGGGGATCATTCAAATCAGTCACTTCAACATACCTGTATTATACATGAGTACTGAAAATTGTGTTTACTGTGCTCCGAAGCTGCAATAGATTATCTAGGGGGTTTCTGCTATGTATTCAATATTTATCAAAATTAATTTCACTTATGATTTATCCTTTTTTTTTTTTACTCATACATATCGGGCAATGGACTTGGATCTTTTCTACAAATGTAATGCTCAATTTAGCCTATTTGTAATGTCGTTTAACTTCTTTTCTTCAAAAGATGAAACAATCAGAAAGGCTGTTTCTTTCTATGTTACAATTAAAAATACTTAAACTTTTTTTTTTTTTTTTGAGAAAGCGAAAGAGTCAGATAAAATGTATGTATATATATCTTTCAACAAGTTGTGAAATACAACTTTTCACAGCCTATGGATAGACAAAACTCGATTTTTGCCACAAATTTTCATAAAAAGTGACAGACCTTAGGGGGCTCAAACAAAGGAAATACTTAGAGCTGAAGCTGGACTTCTTGCTTTCATGTGTATTCCGATAAGAGTATCAGTTATAAATAAAACTTAATTTCAGTATCACAGAAATAGTTCAATGTTACATTAACTGAATCACTGAATTTCTACTAAGATATGATTAAAATGAGGGATTAAAATTCTGAAAATAAGGTGGAGAAAGCATTGGAAGAAATAAAAGTAAAAATAAAATACACAAACCAAAGAGAAATAAGAAAAAAAAGTAATGAAGGTTTAAAAGCTGTGCTTAACTACAGCAATAACATTTGAAAGGAGAAAGGAAATTTTAAGAGGTCATTTGCAGAGGAACTGGTTGACTAATGTGTGATCAAAGATAACAGAAAAGGCAAGGTATAAAATATGAAGTCAATGTGATTGCCAAGATTGCAGAAGACTGCTACAGTATATGAAAATCTAACGAGGAAGCCTTAAATACTGCATAGAAAACTGCACAAAACTATACATGAAGCATAAAGAAATGTTTGAGTGTACACTCCAACAGAAAACTTTAAACAGGGAAGTAAGATGGCCTCCTAGGAGAGGATAAGGACAATCTATCACTTGATGAAACAGACATTGCTTAAAACATAAATGAACTGTTTCACTATTTGCAAAGGGGGTGGAGAGAGGGAGGAATGCAAGATACATATTCTTTAAGGGAGAAAGAAAATATAGACTTATGTCAGAACAGGGATCAAGAAATTAGTACATCTGAAGACTGACAAGACTCCAGGGGCAGTTGTACGTGATCCATCCCAGATTTCGGAAGGACACGACAAAGTAAATATGGGAACCTTCAGTGGATATATTCAAACCCTCTCTGGAAAAGCAGAGGTATGAAGGACTTGAGAGAAGCTAACACAGCGCTGACATTTGAGACGGGATCGAGGAGACTTCTATGAAAAACACAGACATGCAGTCGTGACTTTGGCAGTAGGGAACTTATGGGAAAAACTAAATTATGGGACAGAAAGGGGAACACCTGGAAAGTTACGATTTAATTAAGGACAGTCAGTGCGGATTCACACAAAACGAATCATGCCTAACAAATCAGATTTATTGAGGAAGTAACAAAAAGACCAGGCAAAGGTTAAGTCATGGACATAAGGAAAGCTTTTGATACAGTACTGCAGAAAAGGCTGAGCCTGCAAGGTAAGAAAGACTAAGATAAAGAGAGAAATACAGAGTAAATGGAGCACTGAAAAATGAGTTTAACGAAAGGATTGTGTGCATAACAGCTGAGAGACATAGAAAGCGTGCTTCTGCAGCTACCCATATGTCTGAAATTAAGAGTTCGAAGTGAATCTGTGGTCTGAACAGAGGTCAAAGAATTCAATTTTGTTTATTCATCTGATGTTTTTTGCTTTTGTACATTAAGGAAAAAAAGCTCTCATTCCTTCCATTAAGGAAAGAGGGACCTCATGGAGCAAAGTTAAACTCATTCCTTCATTTCTGAGTTTTAACAGTTGTCTAGGCCAGCCCTAAAAAGATATTCCATTCCGTTCTCTAACACTATATTTGCTATCCAGCAAAAATGGGATGCATGGAGAATGCAAGGCTGATGAGTTTTACTAAAGACACAAAGAGTCTATGGTTGTGGTATATGCATATGTAAGGAAGAATCAACCCAAAATAGTTGTAAATTTATAAATTAAGTATTGTCCTTTCCTTCCTGAGAACAGTCAGGTGGCCTCTCAATTACTTAAAGAGTTTCAAGAGTTTCCAGGTACAGTAGTGGGGTGCAACGATGTCTTCTGACAGGTTTTAAAACACATCACTTACCACATCATCTCTGTCTTCCCACTCGACCTCAGAAAGATCCACGCTACTGTAGTTGGGCTTTCTTCGTTTCTTCCCCTCTTCATACTGGCATAAAAAGGTTAAAATATTTAGCACATCCTGGTTTATTTGCACAAAGATTTTGTATCAGAAGACTTTACAAATTTGCTGGCTGCTAGCTTAATTCATATAGAGTGTGACATATTGCTGCATATATTTTGTCTGTGAACTAAAAACCTACATCACACAGGATTATTTGCATCATCTCTCACCATGATACAAAGCTTTTCTTGATGGACATACTGGAAAGTAAAACTCAGTAGTTCTACCTTCTTCTCTACATATAGAAAATAAATGAGACCTTGATCTTGTAGTTTATGTTAAACTTCTCAAACTAGCTCTTTCAGCTGTACAGGAAGTTATATTTACTATAATCTTATCAACAAAATGTTTACCCATTTCTTTTTAAACAAGATAAGATGCAAGTCTTGGGAAGTATGGTGTTAACATTGGCTGATACTATATTTTATCTACAACTTCATGGGGGGAAAAGAAATATAATAATAATGATAATTTATAGTTTTTTATCACTAGTCACTGTTACACTGCAAATTGCACATTTTAAATAAACATTCTAGTGACAAATTCATTTGACACTGAGGTGTTTATAACATAGGAAATTCTGCCCTCTGCTTAACATTCAAAATCAGAGACCCTACTAGTGTAAGAGGCAGAAGAAAAGAGCATTTAGGAAGATCTGTGAATAAAGAATTGGTAAAGAAAAATTGTGATAATATATTTGAAAAAAAATTTGGAGATGATCAGAATAACATGGAATCTGGTCTTTTTTATGATGCATATAAGTGGGAGGGAAAACCACAAGTTTTTGAGAAGTACGAGAACGAGATGAAGTATGAGAGGGGACATTGGGATGTTGTGAAAAATCCTCAAATGGCTTTTGAGATTCCCTAACAATAGCATTATAGAAGGACAGAAAATGTACCTGTAAGACAGTATATACAGCTGATTCTCCTCCCTTGGGGCAGGACCAACTATACCATAAACCAAACCTGTCAGTGCCTGAGACAGCCAATTCATCACTGGGGCCAGTGGTGCAGGAACTTTCAATCACATTTAGTGAGACTAGAGAGGCCAAAGAAAAAACTTGTTCTCTGAGCATTAAGAAGGTTATTCCTATCCTGACTTCTTCCTCTCCAAATTAAAAGATTCTCATGTGAATCCCACAGTTGCCTTTGTAGACCGCAGTATTTAAAAATAGGCATGACAAAATCTTCCTGAAGAACAGCAAGTTTTTAAAAATACTGATTGCTGGATCACAGTCACAAAGAGCTTTTGAGATACGGGTAGCACTGTGAAGTTTCTTCCAGCACAGGCTTCACTGAGCCTCCTTAATTTTTGATCATAATAACTTGGATACACCAATGATTATTCTTTTGGGAAACTATGTGGGATAAAATCCTGAATCAATTCTCATTCTTCTTTTTAATAACAAAAAATCCTAGCAACTCTGTTGGTGTAAGTCTTAGACCAAGTTCTGAGAATTCATACAGGTGCAATTGAAGAGTACTTTCATGTGCTCTTTTTGCCCCTCTGCTAGAAGCCACCGTTCTTGTAACAACAAGGTTATCTACTTCTGGGCTAATGGGTAGAGAAATGTAAAGAATTTCTGCTTTCAGCACATGCTTATACACTAGACCGTGAATTCAAGCAGCTCAGTGCTACCATTAATTCTTGCCACATGACAGCTCTGATAGCCAAAGAGACAACGATACCCAAAGAGTGAAATACAAAATTTGCAGCCAATATAGTTAAATCTCAACAAGAATAAAATATGAGAGGATAACATCAAGTTCATTAGCAGGGCTTGATTTTTGCAGCTATGTTTTTCAAACCTTTCATTATGGCTGCAGCTATATGCATATTATCTTTAATCTATTCACTGTGGCTGCACCAATTAACCAAGCAAATCTTTGATCTGATTTAGTCATTCTAGTATAGAAATGGTTACAGTCAAGCTCTGAAATACTGAGAGCTGAAAAGTGTTACATAGAAGTTAGCTGGGATCATTTGAGTAGAGCAAACAGCTCCTGTACTGGATCCAATGTTTAATTACATCCTTCCTCACAGATGTGGAAGAGCTTCTGGGCTGTGCTGCATTCTCAGACACATGTGCAAATCCTTACTTATGAAAATAGGAGTGGTTCTCATGTGTCTGACAGCAGAAGCATGCTTCAAACACAAGGCAAACCATTTGCATCATATTGATTATGAGGTTTGTATTTATTTTGATCATCTAGATTCCCACACCTTGCACTCAAAGGGGAAAAAAAAAAAAAAAAGATCCAAAATAAATCAAATTAAGAGCTGGATAAAACATTTAAAGTTCTGCAGCAAAGCCAGAATTAGAAGCATTCATGTCTTAAAAATTCAGATAAGCAGAAACAAAGTCAAAACCCAATGCTTAAGCAAGGGTTAGGCTCTATAAGCACTCGAAGGAACTGAAAGTGCAGTTCTTAAACACATTTAGGACAGGACCTAATAAAGTATTGAGATACCTAATCCCTCAATTCAGCTCTTTCACTTCAGGGGCTACTGTTTAATTGCCTACACAGTAATCCAGTAAGTGAAGAGTAGATTTATATTATAGTTCAGAAAAGGATGGCAGAAAAAAACCAACCCAACTTCCAGCAAGGAATGAATACGAAAAAATAACAATTGTTTGTACATCTGGGTAACTTTGCTTACAAAACTAATCTTTGTGAAGATATTATTTCCAGCAGTAAATTTACATATCTTTATGCTTATGTAAGTAGGACCTGAAACATAAATGCAAGTAGATCAAATATAAAATACTTCACAGCACTACTATTCAATTGCCCATTCTTCTCTAGCTTCTTTCTACTTTTATTGCTTAACTAATTTCTTAGTAAAAGTTATTCATGGACATGGAAGTAATTCACCAGATTTTAAAAATAGCATCCATCTATATATTTTCCTCCAGTAGCAAACCTAATCTAACGTTTTGTCTCTGAGACTCCTGGGTGAAGTATAAAATACTGATTGAAGGCTGAAGCCAAACCCATCTGCAAGATTACTATAAAGCATTGAAACAAGTTATTAAGGGACCCACTGGGAAAGATAGAAACTAGGAGCTCTACCAAATTACTCTGATTTAAGTGCATGAGGAAAAGAGCTAGATTTAAACTGTGTACTGTTAATCTACTTTGGCCAGTATAAAATGTGTGGTGATATTATGTAGTAGTTCACCCCTTGGGAGGAAAAAAAAAAAGAATACTGAAAATTTTTAATATCTGGACTGCAATACAAGAATCTTTTAGTCTGCTCAATACTACATGATAGCTCAAATGTATTTATGTTTGTGGAAAGAACACAGGAAGTGATTTTGTTTAGTAATCAGAATGAGCTTTATCTTACTCAGTATCTTTTATTTGAGGCTTGGCCAAACTCTTGTAGCACTCGATGATTCAAACAACATGTGACGTGTACTGTTTAAAGGCTGAATCACATTTTTTCACCACCCCGTATACAACCATTTACATGTGCCATTATTAAACTCTTTGCTTTGATATATTATTTTTTTTTTTTTAAACACAGGCAGTCCTAAACCATCTGCATTGAATGTGACCTGCCACGTGTTTATAAAGTCAGAGTGTAGCAATCTGATCACGGAGGGAGCAAGCTGCATCTTAACAGCTGCAAGCCTTGGGTCTAAGGTGATTGAAATTTCTCAGACATGCTCCATCTGGATAACGGGGAGGAAGCAGACAGTAAGTTGCTGTGATAGCAGCCTTGGAAGCGTCAATAGATTTTACTAAACTTGCTTAGACACACTTTTGGAATCATCTGTGAGAAAATATTATAGAGAGAAATCTACTGAACAACAACCAAAAGCCAGAGAGGTAAAATAATTTCAAGGGAAATTGCTTCCTTGACAATCTGCTATCCTATGCAGAAAAGTAAGGAATCAAGAACTAAAAAAACATAGCATCAATCAAGTTTCATCTTTTTTGACTAGTATTTTGAAGTCAAGATAATGCATTAATCTAAACAGGATGTGAGAATTACCCCTTTTTTTTTTTTGTTTAGAGGAGACAAACTTGACCATATGCAAATATGTTTTGCTGAGCTTGAATTCTACATAATACAATACACAATACAATCGCATGTATAACTGTAACTTACATTAAGCCATCCTGTAAAGGTATTCTTGTCTACAGAGTTTGATAGGAAAGGTTGAATGAACAAATACTAGAGGAGAAGCGTCATTAACTAAATTACACATTTTTCCATATAGTTTTAAATAAACAGACACAGACTGAATACGTCATTATTGCAATTCCCTGGTCCAGCCAGTTATTCAGCTACCTCCCTTCTCTAAGATTCGGGACACTGATGTTACCACTTATTGTCTAGTGTAGCTCTGACTGACATAATGCAAAGACTGCAGCTGTTTGAGCAGAAACTGCACTGAATCTGACTTTACAGGACCAATGCAACGGCTGATACCGAGACCTTTCCCAGCTCTCCATCCTAGCACAGGCTGCTACTGAGTCACACTATTCCTCATGGAGGTGACTCTGCAAGGGGAAAGATTGGTTTACACCAACTTCAGCAACAGAATCATCTGTTTCTGCCACCAGTCCTTCAAATGTGTCTTCCTTGCTCCTTGCATAGAATAAGGCAGGAGTACGTTGCTGCTTTCTTCCCTGGCCCCAAAGCACTGTGAAGTTTCTTCAGCTGCCCTGAGTGAGGCACTTCTGAAAGAGCCCTGACACTCCGCTGTGGAAACCTGCACACAAAGGAAGGAGAGGGGGACACTTCCTTCCTGCTTTTCAGCAAGGACATAATAATTCCAAATTGAAAATTACTTTAAATATGGATTTAGTCCTTCAACAGTAGTCCATTAATAAAATAATACTTCTATCATAAAATGCTTGGAGTTTAAATGCTATGAGATAAAGATAAGATAATGGAAAACACAACGGGAGTTTGTAAGAAGACAGGGGAAGAGATCGCTTCAGTAGACTGATTCATACTCTGACGTTAAAAAAAAAAAAAAAAAGTGAAAAATTCCCTTCAGTGTTTATATGTTTATAAAATATCACCCGCAGTGACTGAGCTCTCATTCACCATGTGCTACATAGCTCCAAAACATTCTGCCTGGGGGTACATGGGAAGCAGCATCCCATCTCAATGTAAATCACTGCTGCTTGGCTTTTAAGCTCTTTATTTAATTTGGAATCTTTTTTCCTGCTCACAAGATCCTGGATTGCCTTTTGTGAAACTTTTATTTCATTATTTGCACCTAATTTGCAGCCCAAAATGATCTTTTATTGATCTGTACGTTATCCTGAATTTGTAGAACACTCACAGGTGTCCAGTCAAAACCGAAGTTGCTTTCTATACAAAGCTCCTTGTTTTAATATTAAAAAAGGTAACATCTTGACTGTCTTCAGAAAATAGGAATAACAGCTTCCTTTCCAAAAAGATACTTTCATGATAAACTTACTATTTACGATGCTAATCCAGAAGTTCCCAGGTTATGGTTGGCAGCAAACCCCAGTTATTTTGGACTGATTTTTCATGTCAGATGGCAGTGAAAAACTGCCATACTATAAAATTTGCAGAAATACTGCAGAGAAAAGCTGACAACAGGAGCCATATTATTTGCTAGGGAAAAAAGAATAATGTGATTCCAAGTTTCCCGGCAAATAAAAAGTCAGAACAATTAGATGTACCACGTGTACAGAAGAAGCCTCTAGCAAAGTAATAGAAGAAAATAATTCTCATGCCACATGTATCTAAATTACACTGTCTACTTCCACTCATAACACGAATTTGCATTACAAATGGTGCAGTAATGTTTAAATGGACGAAACAAAACATGGAAATATACAGGGTGAGGTAAAAGCAAATACAGAAGAAAACCAGCTTTAAGTCACACACCTACAGACTGGACAAAGGGTACATCAGCTGAGCTCACATTTTCAGGTGGATTGCAGTTGATTAGCAACATGACATGTATGTGATTTACTCCACTGAAAAAAATAACCCGTCTATTTAGGATTTTATTTGCATTCTCAGGACCTTATCATTTGGGATTATGTAAAACTGGCAGCTGCTTATAATTATTTGGGGTTTGAGTAGAAATAATTAAAAACATCTGCCTTTATCTTAATACTACCAGACTTAAACCCATGAGCTCGGTTATACCTAACTTCAAAGCTGAAAGCAAAGAATAAAAGAAAGCTTCACATATTGCTAACAAATTTTCTGTGATTCATTTATATGTACAACCAGTTATTCAACAGCCTTCAAACCTTTAATTATCTTTTAAATATATGTAATTTTGCACTTCTAATTAGATAGCAATTTAATGCTCTCGCAGGGATTCAGATGGGCTGTCTTTTTTGAAATGTAAACTGCAACAGGAATAATCATTGGCATTCAAGTGATTGAATTCTTCAGTTATTTAAATGAACGTGAGGCATTTACACTGTTCAAATCATTTAAATATTCTGCTGTCAGCTACAGCTGTAGAGTTTTATGGAGTCGCTGAATAAAGCAAGGGTAAGTGTAGGTTATCTTACGTTCCAGGCGGGACTCCCCAGAGAGAAATGAGATTTGCTGCTTATGAAAGGCTAACACTGCTTAAGCGGGGCATTAATGTTTCCCCTGAGACTTGGATTTCTCTGTTTTCCTATATTAGGAGAAACAAATTTTCTCAGAATTTACAGCTACAAAAGACTTCATACTGTTCTAGCATTCTTTAAATACTCTAGGTCCTTTACCTTAATACGATATATCGTGACAGTTAACATTCTAAATTTAAAATGGTAACTTACTCAGGCAGCTAAACCACCTGCGAGGGTATTGTGATATATACGTGCACTTTGATTTCTATGTATAACTTTCCCCACTAAGATTGATCAGATTACATAATTATTTGCATAATTTTAAAGAAAACAATTTAATCAATTGAATTGGTTTACAGTGGTAAAAAAAAGCATTCACACATAGCCATTTAAAAAACCACCATTACTAGCCTTCCAGAGCTGCTTCTGAGAGTAAGAATATATGCCTCAATCTTCCCAGAGAAAGAGAAGATTTTGATTTAAACTCAGAAATATTGCAAAATCCTTAGTCATCACAGATGTTATTAGATTAATTCCTAAATCATAGCACATTTCTAATCCTACATTTATCAAAAAAAAGGAAGAATTTAAATAGATGACACAATTTGGTTCTGTAACATATGCATTTGTCTTTAAATGCATATTTTCTTTAATTAAGGAACCTGAGCTCCTTGTTCAGGAACTTTGAGTATTCTACCCTAAATGAACCTAATAATTACTGAAAACAAAAACCCTCTTTACTCACTCAACAAAAATACGAATTCCATTGCCAACTATGAATCAAAAAAGCCACAGACTTCACAAAATCTTCTAGCACTCTTGCTATTATTCATCGAAAACCACACAAATATTAGGACCGAGAGGCAACCATAAAAACCCCTAACACCAGATAAGATTCACAAAGGTGTCAATCTGTGGCTAGGACAGACACTAATCTTTCAGTGGCATTCCTTAATTTCTCTGTAATCCCACTACACTTTCCCAAGAAAGCAGTTTTCCTCTGGCACCTACATTTAACAGACTGCACAATGACAGCTACAGTAATGAGCAATCAGCCACAATTAATACGATGGTTGTTTTAAATGTATGTAAAAAGTACATATCATTTGTTTATTACCCTTCCTTTACATTCATTAAGCTAGTTTCTTTTGCAAACCATCATCACAACTTATTTTGCATTTTAAAATTCAATGGAGTAACACCTAGCACACTGCAAGGCTAACAGGACACTGAAAAGCAAGCAAATAATCTGACCTAACTCTCGCTGAGAAAAACTTGGTCCTCATACATACTTTTCAGGCATATGTGAGGAGCCTCAGAAACCAAGTTAGTGCCTTGAAAAATCTAAAAATTCACTTTTGAGCTCCCAAACAATTCATTTATCTTTTTTTTTTCTCAGCAGTAAGTCATGGTTTTAATCTAAATATACCGTTCAAAATTACATCATACCATTTTAAACATGTCCTCATAGAAAATAAAATACTACTCTCTCAAAATACCGACTTTTAATCAAAATACTGACTTTTAATCAAAATGCAGCATATAGGAGTATTCTGATACAGTAATATTTTTAAAAAAAAAGAAGTATCATTACCATCAACTACAGTTTCTTGAGTTACTAATGGAGTATTTTTGATGGGAAATGCACTCTAAAGAGGGTATAATGTGTAAAAACCTTTAAAACTTACTCATCCGCTATGAAATTTAAAAAGCAAAGGCTTGCAAACACAGCAGAAAGATGGGAAAAAAGATGGGAAAAAAAGATGGGAAAAAAAAGATGGGAAAAAAAAGATGGGAAAAAAAAGATGGGAAAAAAAAGATGGGGGGGAAAAGACGGGGGGGGGGGAAGACGGGGGGGGAAAGACGGGGGGGGAAAGACGGGGGGGAAAGACGGGGGGGGAAAGATGGGGGGAAA